>JASDQU011379828.1:9666-22996 GCA_032191745.1 Picea mariana | reverse complement strand
GGAGTTGGAGCTTCCCTCAGGTTGTAGCCTGAGAAACTAGGGGGTTGGAGCCTCCTTCTAGTTGCAGCTGGAAAAAAAAGGAAGTTGGTGCTTCCAATGAATGTAATTATTCAAGACATATAAGAAAAAGCATTCCGTGGTTTTCTCTCGATTTGGGTTTCCACGTAAAACACTGGTGTACTGTGTATGTGTATGATTGTTCATTTGTTCATTGCTTATTTACTCTACAGTAATTGGATAATAATGCTTCATTGATATAGCACTTGGATTATATGGTTAAATTGCTCTATTACTGATTCACCCCCCCTCTCAGTAATCCAACACTGCTAACAAAGTTGTTGATGCTTTGAGTAGGAAATGTTTGTTGTTGCAGGAGTTCAGAGTCAAAACTGTGGGTTTTGATGATCTCAGGGACATGTATAGAGATGATCCAGATTTTGAGAAGGCGTATGAAGAAGCTGAGAATCCAATTCTCAGGGACAGAAGATAGTGGACAGAATACATGATCTAGGATGGATTTTTATTCAGGGGTAATCAACTATGTTTTCCAAAATGCTCCATGAGGGAGAATCTGTTGAAGGAGAAACACAGTGGAGGATTGGTCGGGCATTTCGGTCATGACAAGACATTCTCAAAGTTAAATGAGTCATATTTTTGGCCAGGAATGAGAGCAGATGTAAAAATATTCGTGGACAGATGTAGAATTTGTCAGCATTCAAAAGGAAAGAGACAAAATGAAAGCTTATATCAACCGTTACCCATACCTGAGAGGTCGTGGGATGCGGTAAGCATGGAATTCATATTGGGTCTGCCAAGAACACAAAGAGGGTTTGACTCGATATTTGTAGTGGTAGAGAGATTTTCTAATATGGCACATTTTATATCATGTCAGAAAACCAGTGACACAAATCACATTGCGAATCTGGTTTTCAAAGAGGTCATTTGACTTCATGTCTTACCAAGGAGCATAGTTTCGGATCAAGACACCAAGTTCGTGGGACACTTCTGGAGAACCTTATGGAAAAAGCTGGGAACAAACTTGTCGTTCAGTTCAGCTTATCATCCTCAGCTGGATGGTCAGATAGAAGTTGTGAATAGAAGTTTGGGAGACTTGCTGAGGAGCTTGGTGACAGAACACCACAGTCAGTGGGACAATATTCTGCCACAGGCGGAATTTGCTTATAATGATTCAATCGACAGAAGCACAGGGCAGAGTCCATTCCAAATTGTTTATGGGACACAGTGAAGAGGAGTTTCTGAACTGACGGATTCAGAATGGGATGAGATAAGAAGTGCTAGTGCAGAAGATTTTGTCGAAGCAATGAAGGAACTTCATAGCCAAGTGAAGGAGCGATTGCAGAACTTGAGCCAAGAGTATAAACGCAGAGTAGATCAACACAGGAGACAACTTCAATTTGAGGTTGGTGATTTGATTCAGGAACATCTGAGAAAGGAAAGATTCCCGAAGGGGACATATAACAAACTGAAGATGAAGAAGATTGGACCATGTAAGGTCTTGAAGAAATTTGAGGCAAATGCTTATGAGATTGAATTACTCGATGGGATCTGAATTTCTTCGATATTCAATGTCTTAGATTTGTACCCATACAAAGATGGAGCAGACAATGAATAACCATAGGTTCAATGGACTAAACAGATGCCAGTTGCATAGAAACCACAAATGGAAAGCATACTGGACAAAAGAGTTAGCAAGAAGACCAGAAGAAAGGAATATTTTGAATACTTAGTCAAGTGGAAGGGACATCCAGTTGAAGATGCCAGCTAGGAAAATGAAGCAAAGATCCAGAAGCATGGACAGAACATGCGAGAGCTCATGGACATGAGCCCATGAAAATTTTCAAGCGAGGGAGTATGATGCAGGAGCATCACAACAATAAGCAAGCGTGGGACAAAATGCCAACGCATTTTGGAACATGATGAATTGTTTGAAATGTTTTGAAGTTTGATACGCAAAACTTAAATGTAATAGTTAAGAAAGAGCATACTTGTAGATTGTAATCATACATTGAGCGTCCCGCTCTCATCTGAAGGACTAAGAGGCATTTATGCTAGTAAATGTAAGTAGGTAGCTTTGAATTCTTAGATTAGATAGTTTTAGGAGCCAGAGGGAAAATGGATATAAACACTCTCACTTGTATCATTGTAACATTAGCATGATCAATATAGCATAGAGAAGAAGAAGCAAAAAGTTGTGTAGAAGAACCCATGTACAAATGTTCTGAGATTAATATATGAAGCTTTGATTCAGACTCATGGTGTTCAAATACCTTCTGTGTATGCATGATTGAATGCTATGCACATGATGGTTTTACTCTTTCTGGTATACATTTTCTTTTATTCCATGTATGTATGATTTCATGTTAATCATTCGAAGTCTGAGAGAGTAAAGAATGAGTTTCAATTGTTTCTCTGTCTGAGCAAGACTTTTCCTACAAGGAGTGCAGTGAAATTGTTCGCAATGTGTGCGTTGACATAAGTCAGAGTTCATCTCTGCAAGCTCAGGAGGGATAACATTGTTCTTATTCTCACAGAAGTACAAGTTAAGCACATGAGCCATTCAAGGAATGCACAGGCCGAGTGAAGTCTCAGAGTTACAACTTGAGTGAAATTGTTGAAGGACTGTTGTCGCAGGGAGTGTGAAAAGTCGAAGAGGTTCAAATACTTGAAAGTATTTGAAGAATTGCCGCGAGTGCGTGCAGGAGTCTTCTTGAAGACTCAAGTTGTGGAGAAAGATCAGGAGGGATAGAATCTTCGAAGTTGTCGAAGAGAAGCTCAAGAGGGCTAGTGCCTTGAAGTGTTGTAAGAAGGTGCATCGATGTTGTTTTGCAGGTGGATAAGTTTCGTGAAAGAACACTTTGTTCATTTCGCAGGAATTGTCAAGGAGGAATTGGATGGTTTGAATTCTCCGTGGATAATTCACTAAGTTATGAGAACCATCAGATCGTGCAGAGGAGCAGGAGAGTTACGACGAGTGTTTTTCTAAGTGCAATCTTAGGAGAAATTGGGCTATAGGATCTGAGTCAACAAGGGCCATTGGATTCACTCGCATAATCTCATTTTGTGGATTCATGAGTTGAAAGTTTAAAACCTTTGCATCAAGATTTGTGAGCGGCGAAGTCGCGAGAAAATCGCAGTCGTCCATCGGAGGAGGACAGGTGGCAGAGATCAAAGGATCTCACAAACTCGGAGGTTCGCAAGGTGAGAGCCCAAAGATTGGGTGCTCCAAGTCGTGAGTGGCGAAATCGCGAGGAGCTAGGATAGCCGTAGGATATAGGTCAAGGGAAGACCATTGGATCAAAGTCTCATTGCACCTATCTCACATTCGGGGGTTTCATGGGTTGAAGAACCTAAAGCTTAGCATCAGAATTTGTGAAGTAGTGAAGTCCGAAACTCCAAAAAGGTGGGAAGTTCCGTCGTGGGACCTGTGTTGACGATGTGTTAGGATTTCGACATTTCGTCATATTGGCAGATAGGAAGTCAAGAATTTTGTCCTGAAAGTCTCGAAGTCGTGAATTGCTATAAGGAGTAGCCAGGAGTTTAGGATCTCGACACTTCGGGTGTCAGGATACAAAGGAGGTATTGCTTTGGGAAGCGAAGTCGCGAAGTGTTGAAGATGGGCATGAAGGACACGTGGTAGAACCACAAGGTGGGCCCGTGCGATAGATAGGTGGATACGTGTTACCTAGAGAAAGGATTCAACACCCGTTGACCTCTTGCATCTCGGGGATTTGTGAGATAAAGGAACGAGAGTTCAACCTTTCGACTCACAAAGTCGCGAGTAGCAAGAACGTGAGGAGAAAAGTCAACATCGCTTCTCGGGGTTTCGTGAAAGGAAGGTGTTAAGGTTGGATGCCACAACTTGCGAAGTGGAAAATAGCGAGAGGAGCTAGCGTTAAGCCTAGCCAGCGGTCGTGCGAGGAAGGTGCTGATACAGGAAGATCCATACCTATATCGGTATTTTTGGTATCGCGAGATTGGAAGGGAAGAGTTGGGAGTCTTGATTCACGAACTCGTGAGTTGCGATTTTTGACAAGCGCCTTTGGAATTGGGCCTTGGTCATAGCATTGTGGTCGCACGAGAAGGCGGAGCTCGTGCCTAGTGTTGTTTTCACAGGGGAGCTTCCGAAAGGACCTACGGATCGGTTGAATTGAGATTCCAACAAGGAATCAAAAGATACAATTCGGCTCAAAGGAGACAAAGAACGATCCTATGAGTGGATCTTGTTCCAAGGGCTGATAGGTCTGCATAAGTAGTTATTTAGGGTTTCAAATTTATAAAAGTTTTAAGAGTTGTTTGACCACTATCACTTCAATGTTGGGGACTTGAGATCAGTTCCTAAGGGTAAATGAAGTCAATTTGAGAGAGGGCACAAAGGTTGAAGGGAATAGGCTAAGGGTTCTGAAGTGCTGCAATGGCAGGGCCCCAGAATAAAAACCCTAGGGGAAAGAGGCTCACTCCGGTGTTGCTTAAGCAAGGCCTCGTTCTCTTCCCTCCTTCCTTAGGTTAAACTTGGCAAAACGGCTAGCATAAAAGATAAGTCAAGACAAGAGATTGAGGTGAGGGAGAGTGTTGCAAAGGCAAGGCCCTATCACCAAACCCTAGAAGCAGGACAACCCTAGGTGTAGATAACCTAGGCCTGGGACGTCTCCTCCTTCTTGACCTTCAAAAGGTACGACTAGCATAGGGGAAGAAATAAAAAGAGTGTAGAAATGGCTAGGCTCTTCCTTCCTTCTTCAATGGCTAAGAATTTCTCTTTTATGGGACATGAGACAACAACCTACTTGTGTGTTTTTCCCCTAGGGTTTTAAAATCAACAAAATTTATAATAAATGCAAGAATATAAGACTACAACCATTCAATTAAGAAGTTTTGCAAAAAAAACACTTACATATCATGAAGAAATAACATTGCAAACCCTAGTTCTAAACCTTCCTTCAAGAGAAATGCCAAAAATGCCAAGAAAAGCCTTCTTTCAACAATTGCACCTCATTCAAAATATGAAATACCCAACAAGGGCGCAAAAATCAGATCTCACTAGGAGAGTCAGTTGTGAGTTATGTCAAAATGAGGATAAAACTCCTCAATATATACTATATCATGACCTTTAATTAATTTTAGGTCATAAAAATTAGCCGACAAGGCTTTAAACCAAAATCATATTGTTTTTACATTAAAATGTCAAATAAAAACCCTAACTGAGCTATAATAAAGGTGAAATCCCCTTCAAGGGAGGTGTTATCCCCTTTTAGGGAAAATGAGGCATCTACGAGCAAAACGTTCACCCTACAGGGGCCTCTCCAACATACCACACATGCCACTGCTACCCAATCTTCCTCCAAGAATGACCATGACATCATGGTAAGAATGGGGGCACTCTGAGCCTTTCAAGGCCAATGTTCCACTGAAAAGGGGTCATTCCCCCTAGGCCGGGCTCTACCAAAGTACCTTTGGTGAAACACCCTTCTTCTTCTTAGGTGAAAAAGATCAATCAAGCACTGTCCTATCTCTGCCCCTTTGATGGGTCTCAACAACCATCTGATGGGCTCTTCAACCCCATGGAGGTCCGAGCTAATGATCTCCCTATGTGTACCGATCTAAATGGTACCTGTCTGTTGGGCATGGTCCTACACATCAAAAACTTCACCTTCCATGGGCTCATTAGTCATAGGGATCACATCAATGTTAATCACATTTCATCATCAATATTATCAAACACATGCATAAAAACCTTGATATATCATCCAATAGCTCAAAGAAATTACAAATACCTACAATACAAGTTTGAAGAAAAGGACAAGACACCCTATTGGGCTAGTATCCATAAGAAAGGAAAGTATCCAAGGGGTTTCATCCAAGCCATGTAAAATGAGGTGGTGTGGATAACGGATGTCCAGACATATGGGTAGAGTGAGAGCTAAAGATGCATGATATTACCTATGGGTGCCTTTGTAGAAGGCGAGTTGTACCTGTCATGGATGCACTTTTTTCCAAGCCCTTTCTTGCCTTTATTATTTTCTTTTCTTTATTTTCTTTTTCTTTTTATTTCAAGGACTAACTAGAGGACACTGCCTTGGTGTGTTGACCAAAGTTGACAGTGTTACCCACAAGCACTTTCAAAAAGATGATAAGGTTGGCTCGTGATGAGACCCCCTCTCCCTTGGCCATGCAACCAAAGGTCACTTTCCTGGCATGGTAACCAGATAGTGACAATGTCATGCTATTAGGTACCCATGAATATAATAGGCTGGCTCGTGATGAGACCCCCTATCCTCTTGGCTAGGTCTTGTTTTGTTCTTTTTCTTCAGGTCCCTCTTGTTTCTTGCTGAGAGGCCTTTTATTGACTTCTTGAGGATCCCTGGGTGAGGCATCTCGAGGTTTCATTTTTAGGATTTTATCTTTTACCAGCTTCTTTTACCTTCTGGACCTTTAGCCCCTTCTTCCCACGAGATAAGGTGCAACCCCACAAATAGATCATCCTAATTCCCAGACAAGGGAAATGGGACAGATGAGCGGGAGATAAGATGAAAAAGTGATGGTATGATGGGAGAATATGACGGCTCTTCAGAAATCACCCCAATGGCAAACCAAAACCTATGGGTACAGGCTTGCTAGGACACCCTGTCAATCCCCCCAATCATGGTCAAGTGGGTTAATGTAAGATCCAAGAAATCGTCGGAGATAAAGGATTTAAGATGCATATATCCAAAGGTTTTCATGATCAAAAGTGACACATACCATGATACCTGGACCAATTACCTCATGGAGCAAGAGCCTTCTCCGATACAAGACCAGCCTGATGGTAATGGATGTTGTTTCTGCTGACAAGACGAATATGATGAAAGAAGAGAAGGATGGGCCCTCCAGGGCCATGCTCAGGTCAATCCTGTTCTCGGTACTCCATGTCTAGGACCTGTGGGCCTTGAGACATGATCTCCTAGTTATCCCTAGAAATCGAGGATAACAGGTGGCACGCTTGACAAATGACAGATGCTAATTCCAGTGCATGTTTTAATGAATGGTTAATGGGTTAATGGATGATGTGTACTAATGAGTTAATGGACTGGGGATGGAGGCGATGTGCATTTACTACACATCACCCTTACTCCTTCCACTAGCCGCCAACCTAGTTGGGATATTGTTCAAACTGTGTTGTTGTGGGTAGTCTCTGACTTTCGAGTAGAGAGGAACTGCTCGACCAACTTGTGTTTTAAGGTGTTTTGATTATAGGTATGTATTTTTTTTGGCCATCCATGAGTCTGCTCTATTTATGAAATGGATATTGGCTCGAATGTATGGGTTTTGTTTTCCTTAAATATGGCAACTATGTAAAATTGTGAATTTCTTTGGATTGAATTGTTGATGTCTTTCTCTGCAATAACGTTTGAATTCATAGTGTTGTTGGTCGTTTTGAGCACTAGAAATTGTAAAGGCTCTCTGTCATCCTTGTTGGTTTTAGTTGAAGGGTTTTTTTGGTCTTGACTGGCTGGCTGTATTCACGCTTTTTGTTCCACCATACCCAGTCTTTGGATTTTATGGGGTTTAATGGTTGGAAGCACTTTGTGTCACTGCGCATTGTTCACTTGGGCATTGGGTTGTTTTCTCTACTAATGGTCACGCAATGGATTATATTGCTTCTTCTCGGCCTTGTTTCCACCTCAGTGTTGTATTTGGTTAATTGGAGAGCCATGACGGTTATTCTCTGAGTGTGTTAAGTATCGTTACAGGGCCGAAATGGATCCTTTCTCCTCTGTTCATTACCTCTCCTCTCACGGGATTTTTCACCCTGTCCACGAAGTAAATTGTGGTGTTCTCTATGTATACATTGTTGGTCTTAGAGGTTTTAACCATTGAGAAGAGTTAACTCTAGTCTCCCTATGTTGGCCATAGTGCAAACCCGTAACTCCTCAAGTCTGAGGGTGGATAGAGAAGACCATCGTGGCATGTCGGGTTTACTATTGGTTACTGTAGATTGGTATGCATTGTGGACAGAGTTGATTAAAGGCTCGCTCAGTTGATTATGTAAAAATGGTGTTGGTTTTGGTATCTAGTCATTGCATGTGTTATTATAATGGATAATCTTTGCATGTTTAATTGGACAAATCAAATACACAATCGCTCTCCTTGTGTTTAAATGAATTGATAACCCAACATTGTTTTTAATTGAGTAAGTCACAACGTCACTTCATGTTGATGCCGGGTTATGTGTGGCATTCCTACAACATGTTAGGTCAGGCTTTTGATTATTATGATAGTCCAAGTAATAGGCTTAGCATTGGAATTAGTTGATTGACTATTGAGGTTTATACACAGTCACTATCTTTTGCATTGAATTTATCGGGATGTTAACTCAACATTAGTTACAATTGTTTAATGATGTTTCATGCATGATGCATCTGTATGTGTGGTGTTCCTACACCATGAGTAAATGATCACTGTAACTATGTCTTTCTTGGTCAAGTGGTTATGGAAACTGGAACAACTATGGAAATTGCATCCACTATATGCGTTATGGTTATTTGATTGTGTCATCAAGGATGGGAACAAGTTTTTACACAGTATGGTTTGGTTGCAGTTTGATTAATTTGAGCAATATGGTTGCTGCCTCTTAGTATTGGATTGATAGCTTGGTAGGATAGGTTGAGTTAATGATACTATGATAGTGTGTTTAAAATTTTCAAATGGGAATGTTGCATCATGGTAATTATGGCATGGTTATCCACTGTACCTATTATCGATATTATTTGTTTACGTAATTAGAGAAGGTCACATTTTTTAAACATGGCTTTGTTTCATTTTGATCGACTAGTGTTATGAGATTGGGAATGTTGTTGCTGCCTTGTTGTGTTGGATGGATAGGCCAACATTTTCAATGTTAGATTCAAGGGAAATTGGACATGCATAGTCTCAGAAATACACTTGTGTTTTTTCGAATGGTTGTGCATTTCACAACATAGTGTGAGTTGAAATGGTGATTTGTTATCTGGGTCTTTAAATGACAAGTCAGGATGTTGCAAGTGAAATATCGATCATTGTGTTGACTGTCCACTATGTATGTTAAATGAATGTGATGCATTTTAAATAGTGACAGGCACGAGTGCTACGACAGTATAACCACATTGTAATTTAATTATTGAAAGAATTGAAAGATAGATTCAAGCACAAATTTTATGTCTACATTTGATGAGAAAAGTAGAAGTAATTGACTATGCATTCATTTGGGAATTTCTTATGGATAAATGAGGAAAAACAGAGCTCCCCTACAAATTTTTGTATGCATATTGTTTTGTTTGCTGACACTATCTTAAATATTTGATTATGAACAATGAACTAGTTAATGCACAAAGTTGTGTGAACAATACACAGTGGTTGTCAATTGGGTCGCAATGTTCATTTGGTTGGTGTATTTCCTTTTACAAAATGGTTATTTGGATTACTTAATTAATTTTATGAACAATACCCACTCTCTTTCCCCACCATTATTTTTCTTTTAGGTAATTACAACCTCGTCGCCTTCCCAAATTCATTTTTCACTCCATGTTCTAAGATTGGTTATAGTCAAGAAGAATTATGTATTGAAGCAGTTGGAAGTAGTAGTGTCTTGGTTGGATTACAATGATGTTTTCTTTGTTTTGCATTACAATTGATTGTTGTTGGATTTGAGCGGTAACTATGTTCTTTTCCCCCTCATCATATCATGTTTCTCTCAATACAAACCCCTCACATATCCCAAGACCCTTTATTGACCCTCTGCTCATTGATAAATAGTTAAACAATTTGTATGGATTGGATTGCATGAGTCTGATACGTTGTTGAGAAAAATCTATTTCATATTTTTAAGAGTTATCATGTATGGCTATTTAAAAGACTATTTGTCAATCAATCATGCATGCAAGAATGAGTTTTTTCAGCTGAGGAAACCATGATCAAGGAAAACGATGGAGAGGTAATCAGAACAGAGGCCCAAGAAGGCCATGGTTCTCCATACATTTTGATGATGACTTACGAGAGCTTGTCTTGTTGTTTCAAGCCGGATTTTTCAGTTGGATTGGGCAAGGAGTGGTCCAACCTAGGCCTAAAAGTCCTCCTTTCCAAGTTTCACAAGACCTTGGTATTCATGTGCCTCTTCATGTCTCATTTTAACCCGAGGGTACCGAAAATGACGGATGGCAAGAGATTTTCCACCAGACAATATCCCAACATCATGGCTGGCCGAATTTATCCCTACCTTGTCCTCCACCTATTAATCCCATTGTCCAAGATGCCCCTGACCACTCACCAGTGCAGTCCTCTCATGCTAGAAAAAGGTTGAAAACTGAGGCCCACCATGACCTTGAAAAAGGAAAAGACACTGTTGCCCCTTCCTCACCCTCCAATGGCTCTGACAAATCCGTGTCTTCCTGGATGCATTTGAGGGATGATTGTTCCCACCTGATCAGTGAGATTAGGCCTAAAGGCTCAACGTAGCCAAAGGAAAATTCTGGAAAATCGAAAGGTGACAGAAGAAATCAAGGAAATATTGCATCTTAGAGTGGGAAATATGGATTTTGAGTTTTTATTTTATCTATTGTTGATGACTGTTGACTTCAAAAGTTTTGGACAACATATTTTATTTTTGGATGTATATATTTTTTGGAAATAATTTCAAATATCATGAGCTAAATTGTCAAATGTTAAATGGGAGTCACAAGGAGGTGTGTTTTGCTTAACTAACTAATATGTTATGATTGTTAAGAGCTAAAGGGAGTCACAAGGGTTCCAACCTACTAGTTATTATTTATTTATAACCCTTATTATGATTATTACTTTCCCCCTAACTAAAATTATGTCGAGTCTTTAATTAACTTAACTAATGAGTTGGTTCAACTACTTCAACCAATTTTAATTTGTTTAAAGGCAAAATGAAAGGGAGGAACAAGAGGATGATAGAAGGAGAAGCATACTAAGGTTTTCTCTTTGAGTTTATGCTGAGATAATTCAGTTTTCATTCATTCCTTAATTTATCACAAGCCTAATTCTTTTTATGATAGTAGGGTCTTATTGTAGACAACAAGATTTGGGGCTGAATTACATCAGTTAAACACTTGTTTTTTAAATGTGTTGATCTATCTTTGATAGTATGTGTAGAGTTGAGTGGGCAACAATCTATGGCAAGATGATCCAACTTTTAGAGTTCAGTTTTTTTATTTTCTGTGAGAGGTCCTTTTGTATGCTCCATCGGGGATGTCTAAGTTTGACTTTGGTCCTAAATGTCTACATGAAATTTTGTAAGAGAATGAATCTTTGGTGAATTGAAATGAAATAAAGGATTGGTTTATGTCTCATCTGTCTTGATTATCATATTGGTGTCTTTACTTCTGTCTTTACATTTATTTCAACAATTGTTATATTAAAACAATTACATAAAAAGTAAATTTACAACAAGCTTTTTATTGATAAAAGACTAGCCTAAGCACTTGTAACTGATACTTGTGAGTTAGGATGTTATTTTTGTTGGCTATAAACATAGGGTCAGATTCTCGTATATTTTTCTTTAGCCAAGAAGAATCTAAAAATGCTTGAGTAAGATCATCTCATATCTTTTCCTCAACACTACACTCAGTGTATATACAAAGTATCATTTTACCCTTTGTGGGATCCGCGACTGTGCTCTATGTGATTTATTCTAAATCTATGTAATTTATAGTTTAAGATCTGGGTAAGTGAAGGAATTGTTTTTCCCTCTGAGGGGTTTCACGACTGTACTCTGTGTGTTTACTTTACCTTGCATACTTTATAACTTATGTGTATACAAGGCATTGTTTTACCCTCTATGGGGTTTTGCAACTATACTCTGTTTATTTGTTTAACATTGTGTAGCTTATAACTTGTATAATTTATTTATCACTGTGTGAGTCATAACTTGTATATTTTCTTTATTCCTGTATGATTTATAGATTGTATCGTTAAATTCTTGTTGTTATAAATCGTATCTTGTATTATGTGCTTATAAAATCATTATACTGAGATTCCATCAATTAATGATGGGGCCTTGATTTTTTTTTGTGAGGGTACCTATCAACTGATTTATGGATCCACTCCTCCCCTTTGGTCATGGATGGATCTTCGCACCAGCTCCAATGGTGACTTGGTCTTCCACTGAACTCAAGATAAGTATTATTTTATATCATTTATTATAAATGATTTCAATTTAAAAGGATAGTATGGTTTACTAAGCCCTACCTTTTATCTCTGTAGGTTTATACGGTTCAAGGGAAACAAATCAAGGAAAGCCTTCTTTCTCGAAAAGGTATTTGCATTCTAATCTTGGCATTTAAACAAAAAATCTTAGATTCTGTCTACCAGTGGAAATGGAGTCTTTTCCCTAGGGTACTCCACTGTAATAAAATTTGAACCATGGTTTCATGGCTACACAGTTTGTTTGCAATTTACTTTCAAATGAATATAAAGGTTGTTGAAACCATTTTGAACAAGATTCAGTTAATGTAATAGCTACTGTAGCATGCATTTGTAGACTATTGAATCATTGTTTATCTATGGTTATAAACATAAAGAATATGTAAATTTTATAGAAGAGGATTGTTATTCATTCCATCTATTTCTTATGGTACTTGTACATAATCTGAAATAGTAACTCAACATATGTTAATATGAACATAGTAGCAGTCCTAATTTTCCTTTAAGCTTGAATACATATATACAAGTATACACAGTTATTTATGTATATGCATAACCCTACTTAATGATTATTAGGAACATACAATAGTTCTCTCATTTCTTTATGTATGATTACACATATGTATATATCCATACAATTGTCTGTATATCTACTATTTCTGCTATATAAGCACACACACACACACACACACACACATATATATAAACAATCATCACATAAACATCACATTCGTGACAACTAATAATCAACAAAATATTAACAAGAAATAAAGTACAGGTACATATATGAATCCGATGCTGGGACACAAATGGAACAACCAAGTTCCACCCAAACCTAGAACAAAACAACCAAGTTTACTTGCTCCATTCACCCCCTATCCTGACCATGAGTCCACAAGGGATAATTTGAAATGATCCTCCTTTGCTAAAGTTACCTTCCACAGATCATAAATTCCCTTGCCTCACACAAATAGTGTTCATAACAACAAGTAGTTTCCTTTCTCCAACATATTAAGCAATGTCTGTTAGGATATTTAGACACTTAGGAGTTAGTTAAGATCTACTTGGT
Source organism: Picea mariana (assembly GCA_032191745.1). Lineage (NCBI taxonomy): Eukaryota > Viridiplantae > Streptophyta > Pinopsida > Pinales > Pinaceae > Picea > Picea mariana. The sequence goes on along the minus strand of JASDQU011379828.1, from coordinate 9,732 downwards.
CTAATATGTCGTTAGGTAAAAGTGTGTTTCTTTAGTATGCATACTAATGCATACTAAAGAAACACA
>JASDQU011379823.1:2683-19432 GCA_032191745.1 Picea mariana | reverse complement strand
TAATGATTTTCAAGTCTCTATCATATCAAAAAGTTGGTCATTATATTTTTAATGTTTACACTAAGTTTACTTATTTATACAAATTGAAAAAGTTGGTCATTATATTTTTAATGTTTACACTAAGTTTACTTATTTATACAAATTGAAAGCTATTTAGAGAAGTTAAATATTTTATTAAAAAATTATTATACAAATTCTAAATATTGTTATTGATAGTTATGGGATATTTAACTATTTTATAAATTTATTTAAAATTTTAATTTATTAAAAAATTAATACTTTTCATTACTTAAATTATCTTCCATTAAATTTTATTAATAGAGAAGTTAAATGTTTTATTATAAAATTATTATAAATTTTTTTAAGGATATTTAACTCTTTTATAATTTTATTTAAAATTTTAATTTATTCAAAAATCAATACTTTTCATTACTTAAATTATCTTCCATTAAATTTTATTATTATTAAATTAACTTTTGTAAAATTTTATGTAAATCAATGTGTAAATTAGCTTTTGTAAAATTTTATGTAAAGCAATGTGTAAATTTAGATGAATCTCTGATTTGAATCCATCTCAATTTTCATTATTTAAATTATCTTTCATTAAATTTTATTATTATTAATTTAGCTTTTGTAAAACTTTTATGTAAAATAATCTCTAAATTTAAATGAATTTATAATTTGAATCCCTCTCAATCCTTAAATTTAGATGAATAGATGATTTGAATCCCTCTCATTATCATTTTAGATGTATATAAATAAACAATTTTGTTGCATATCAAATTCGGTATCTTATATTTTAGTCACTGCCTTAAACCAATGCAAATCTTCGAGTGCTGATAACTCTAATTTGGTTATGCATTTTCCTTGTGTTTTTAATATGGGAGATAAGAGATTTAATTTCAGGCCTATGATCCCGACATGCACACTTTTTGAGTTTTTTGCGACAGACAATCAATTCTCCTGGAATCACGAAAAACAATCAATTCTCATGGAATCATGACAAGAGATTTAATTTTAGGCCCGTGATCACGACATACAATCAATTCTCCTGGAATCAATTGGTTGGTTGGTTGACCTACATCTTGAAACATTTGGTCAGGCGATCAACCATATATCTACAGTAGTCGATCGAGTAGTTGGAAATCCTATCAGTCGAACAATAAAAAACAATTGAATATAATCGGTCGATGGATCAACCAACCAAGAAAATGACCACGATTTGGACACATGGATGGTTGGGTTGAGCATCCTTGTCGAGCCAACTTGACAATGAAAATTTGATGTAGTAAACTCCAACCATTGACGATTATATGTGGACAAGATCTTCTCGATTCCAAGGAAGTTGGTTAGATCTTGAAGCTATAAATAGAAAACACGATGGGTCATTATAATCATGAGGATATCGTTGTTGTGTACAAGATGTCAAATATGCATTGTGATGTTCTAATCACAATGTGCTATGCTTAAGTGTTGCAACAATGTCTTTAGACACCACCCTTTATCTTCAAATACTTTTCCTCTTCAATTATATGCAATTCTGTTTATTGATTTCGTATCAAGTTACACCCAATCCCCAACAATCAATGTAGATCCATCTTAAACCCAAATCTATCAAAAACCGAGAAGGATCAAATTTATTATTTTATAAATTTAAATTTGTATATTATTATGTAAATATATATGTATTCATCACACAAATGTAATTTTTTAAGCATAAAATATTCTTATTTTGTAAAATAATTCCATAAGTTATTTTTCTTACAAATTTTAAAAATAATAACAATAAAACTTACATTACAAATTTTAAAAATAATAACAATAAAACTTACATTACAAAGTTTAAGGAATACATGTTTTATTGTTATATTAAAAAGTCATAATATAATAGAATAATAACAATAAAACTTACATTACATAGTTTAAGGAATACATGTTTTATTGTTATATTAAAAAGTCATGATATAATAGATAAGAAGAGAACTTCCAATTTTTATGATTTATTAATAACTTTAGATATCCTTAACTTTCCCTTTTACGAGAAATTTACTAAATTTATAAAGCTTTTTACGAGAAATTTACTAAATTTATAAAGCTTTTTAAAATACGCATTCAAATAATTTTACTAAGATTTGTTTTTTACCCTTGTTTATGATTTTCAAGTCTCTATCATATCAAAAATTGGTTATTAGATTTTTCATTTTTACAATAAGTTTTGAAATAATACTTATTATACAAGTTGACAAGTTGAAATTTATTTAGACAAGTTAAAAGTTTTATTATAAAATTATAATAATTTTTTTGAAAGAATACTTATTTATAAAAGTTGAAAATTATTTAGACAAGTTAAAATTTTTATTATAAAATTATAATAGGAATTCTAAATATTATTGTTGTTAGTTACTAGATATTTAACTTTTTTATAAATTTATTTAAAATTTAATTTATTTAACTATTCATTTTTACAATAAGTTTTGAAAACTTATTTATAAAAATTGAAAGTTGAATACTTATTTATACAATTTGAAAAGTTATTTAGAAGAGTTAAAAGTTTTATTATAAAATTATAATAAAAATTCTAAATTTTATTGTTGTTAGTTATTAGATATTTAACCCTTTTATAAATTTATTTATTAAAAATAAATAATTTTTTTATTTAAATTATTTTCCATTAAATTTTGTTATTATTAAATTAGCTTTCAAAACTTGTATGTAAAACAATAATAATAATAGTTTTGTGATGAGATTAATTTTTTTAGTAGCTCTTTGAGGTAGGGTTAGGGTTTCTTCTCGGCCTTATGTTACACTTAGCCGCCCTTAGTGGGGCAAACCGTGCTCTTGAATGAGGGAGGGCCGCGAGGCGCTTCTACAGTCAAGCAGTGGCACAGGGAAACTCATGCAGCAGCTCTCGATGATCGTCGTTCGAACCACCCTCGAATTTACGATCCCAACTTTTCTTCAAAGGCATAACCAAAGGCAAAGAAATGGAAATCGATTCAGGAACTACTCAACCAAAGAGAGCGCGCCCTTGGGAACCCGGGAAATGTATCCCTCAGGAACCACTAACACCGAAATATGTAATTAGTATACCTAGAATTGAAGAACAAAAACATACATGCGAGATTACGCCTTGGTCGGTAAATTCTTAGGCCTATGGCCTTCTGAACGCGAGCTTGTCAAATGGATACAACAGTGGTGGAAGCCCAAAGGTCATTATGACCTGCAATTAGGCTCCAAGGGTTTCTTCACCATAATCTTACACAACCTAGAAGATCGAAACCACATCTTTGACGGGGGACCTTACTTCTTCAATTCAGCTAGCCTCTTTCTGTGCTTTTGGACGAAGAAGTTTAGCCCTGAAACAGAGGATTTTTCACATGCAATAGTATGGATTCAATTATATTCCTTGCCACAAGAGTTCTGGCTAGAAGAAGTCCTAGCGAGCATTGGAAATACTATCGGGTTTTATGTTAAATCCTCATAGGCAACCAAGAAGAGAAAGTATGCCTCGTATGCTCGTATTTGTGTTTACCTGAATATCTCAAAGTTCTACCAGGATCCATTTCCCTTGAATATCATGATGAGGATTGGTCTCAAACCATTGATTATGAGCACATATCTTTTTGCTGTAGAAAATTCCACGAACACATACATCTCTTCAGAGATTGTCCTCTTAACTCCGCAAGTAAGGGAGAAAGCCATGAAACAAGAAAACAAAAAGATGGATTTACTCATGTAGCTGGAAGGCATGGCCAAGTGACCAGGAAAACAACAACAAATGCAACCAGGGAACCACCCTCCAACAACTCCTTTGATGTCCTACATCAAATACCAGAGAACATGGATGAACCGTAGATCCCTCCTTCGGTAGCTACTTTCTAAAGCAACACAAAAAGAAAAATGGTGAACACCCCTGCCTTAAATAAAATTCATCCCATTCCAACTTCCCACACTAAGGATGGTGAACCATTCTATCTAGAAGAAGGGGATGCTAAAAAGGACCTAGATAAACAGGATTTCACAGGCATAGATCTGGTACATCTTGAACAAGCCTATCACCAACATCAACTATACACCATCCCTCCAGATCAACTACGTAAAGTTCATAAGGTTTTCCTCAACTCCTCAGTGGGTTCCACAACTAGATTCAATTCTGGTTTGGGCATCTAGGGTAGTCAATCGAAAGAGCAACGCAAGCCTCAGAAAAACGAAAAGAAAAGAGGCAAAAAATCCACCCAGAAGCTCATACAGGAGATTGGAGACTTCATGGTAAACTTAGGTCAGATACATCTTATCTCTGTCAAATTTCCACCCCTTCCCTCCCCATATTTATCATGAAGTTCATCTCTTGGAATATCCGGGGACTCAATGGTCGTAGTAAGCAAAGGCTTCAATGAGATCGTATCATAATGGAACAACCTAATATCTTGTTTCTATAAGAAACAAAATGTGCAGGTGAAGAAATGGATCGAATTCTCTCTCGTTGTTGGAAGAAAGGAAAAATGATAAGCAATGATGCAATATGAATGGTCGGTGGTTTGGCCATCCTCTCAAACCCAAGCTCTGTGCTCATAGAAAAATTCTTCACTACCAGATGGAAAATATTGGCGGAATACAGGCTTATTGGCTCCAATAGGCCAAGCTTCATTACAAATGTTTATGGCCTTGCTTCTCAAAGGGACAAGATAATCTTCATTCGCAATTTGGAAGGGCTCTCCACCCTCACCACCGATCGCAGATGGATATTGGGCGGGGATTTCAATATGATCTTCAATTTAGAAGAGAAAAGAGGAGGGGTTCATAAACTCAAGGTAGAGTGTGTACATTTTCAATATTTAATTGATAAGATGGGTCTCATTGACTTGGAAACAAAAAATGGCCTCTATACCTGATCGAATCAATGATCAGGGTCCGAATAGGTTGCGTGTCGCCTAGACCGCTTCCTAATATCGGACTCCCTCTTGATGGATGGACTCGCCTTGGAAGCCAACATTATCAATGCCCTCGGATATGATCATTGGCCCATTCAACTTTGGATAGAGATCTCGAGCTCCCCTGGTCGCAAGCCCTTCATATTTGAGCGATTTTGGATCAATCATCCAGACTTCCACACCATGGCCCCCATTTGGTGGAAGGAAGCAACCATCCCACATGGTTCCAAAATGTACTGGTTTCAACAAAGACTAAAAAACATCAAGCAACGCTTCAAGCTCTAGAACAAACAGACCTTCGAAAATATCTTCTAGGCCCAACGCCATTTGAATGATCAAATGCGGCTCCTCCAAATCCAAATAAGAAAATAGGGCCTCAAAGAGGAACTTAAAGAGTATGAAGCTTTGATAAAACAAAAGCTCGATGAAAGGCACACACAGGAGAAGACCCTCTGAAGGCAAAAATCCAAGATACAATGGTTTAAAGAGGGGGAACAAAACACCAAGTTCTTCCACATATCTACGATCCAACGTAGACATATCAACCACATCTCGCACCTCCTCATGGAAGAAGGTCGAATTCTCCAATCTCATGACAACCTGGAGAATGAACTGGTCTCTTTTTATCAAGATCTGTTGTCCAAACCTTCGAGCAATCAATCTCTTGCCATTGCAAAAATCACTTAGCACATTCCAACCCACATAACTCAGGAACAAAATGAAGCCTTGTTGTGGCCAATCACGATTGAAGAAGTAGACTCGATGCTTCAAGACACTCCAAAAGGAAAATATCCTAGTCTGGACGGCTTCACTGTGGATTTTTTTCCACCACTATTGGCACATGACAAGGGAGGAAGTTTGGGAAATCATTGAGGACTCTCAAACATCTGGTCAGGTTATCCCTGCACTCAATTCCACCTTCCTCACCCTCATCCCCAATGAAGAGCTAGTCACTCACCCAAAACAGTTCAGGCCGATAGCCTTATGCAATGTAATCTACAAGTTCTTAACGAAGGTGATCTCCCGACGCCTCAAACCTCTCCTTCCCTTCATCATTTTGCTCGAGTAGTCATGATATGTTGAAGGAAGGAAAATTCTGGACAATGTCATCCTCACACATGAATTTATCCACTCTCTTCTAAAAACCGACACTTAGGCATGTTATTAAAGTTAGATCTCTCTAAAGCATTTGACAAGATAAGCTGGGCTTACATGAAATATGTACTTTTTTCTTTTGGCTTTTCTCCTGCCTGGGTAGAGTGGATCCTGAACTTAACCTCCTCTTCCTTCTTTTCTATCCTCATCAATGGCGTTCCCTCCCACCCCTTCTCGCCCACATGTGGGATACGACAAGGGGATCCCCTATTACCCTTCCTCTTCATTATCATGGCAGAAGGCCTTAACCATTTCGTTAAAGCTTCTATTGCAGACAAATATTTAGTTGGGCTACCCCTTGATGGTATCGATCCTCTAGTCTCCCACAACCAGTTCGTTGATGATACCTTAATCTTGGGATCCCCTACGGTTCAAGAAGCACACAAGATCCTCTATATCCTTCAAACCTTCTGTGATGCCTCATGAATGGACATCAATAGAGACAAATCTCAGATCTTATTTTTTAACACCCCAATCCATGTTCAACTTCACATAACGATGATCCTGGGCTTCATTTGTAGCTCCCTTCGGTCCAAATACCTTGGCATTCTACTCTTAGACAAAGCTCTCTAAAACAGTTCATGGGAAGGACTTCTAACTTCCCTTTCTAAAAGACTTTCCTCTTGGAAGTTTTTCTCGCTCAACCTTCCCAGTTGTCTTATTGTCCTTAAATATGTCATGCAATCCTTGCCAATCTACTCTTTCTCAGCCTTGGCTACTCCTAGCTTCATTATGAATGCCATCAAAACCTTGCAAAGTAATTTTCTGTGGTAGGGGGTAAAGACAGGAAAAAAGGTGGCTCTAATCAGCTGGGAAAAGCTTTGCAAGCCAAAATCACAGGGAGGCCTCGGGCTAAGGGACCCTGCGACTCTAAAAAATGTTCTTAGTGATAAAATTTGGTGTAGGTGGCTCAAGCGCCCCCATGATCTCTGGGCCAAACTTTGGAGGAAGAAATATGTGCCCAACATTGAAGAAAATCATCTAATCAGATGGGTTGATAATACTCTGGGCTCCTTAATCTAGAAAGCTACTAAGAAGAACCACTCTTTGGTTTCTAATCACGCCTTCTGGAAAGTTCGTAATGGAAGAACATCCTCATTCTGGAATGACTCGTGGCAACAATGGCCTGTTCTGGCGCATGATATTCTCGCTGACACCTTCCTCTCCCCCACTACCCAAGTGAGACTGCTCACAGTAGAAAACTATTGGCAAGTGAATCCCCCTGGTGCCACCTGACAACGATGAAAATACTCCCGGAGGGAACTCCACATTCCAGATAACGTGGATCTCCATCCCTGGTATGATCTAACCAAATATAGAAAAATTCAAATCCTTCAGGGAGAGGACATTTTAAGATGGGGGCACTTCTTGTGGGGCATCTTTAATATCCAAGAAGCCTATAACATCAAAGCAACTTCCCACCCCATCCCACTCGAGAATATCTGGATGAAAATTTGGACAACTAAGCACTGGCCCAAAATCAATACCTTCCTCTGGCTTGTTGTACATAAAAGTATCCTTACCAGGGATAATCTCATGAAGCGAGGCTTCATCGAGACTTCAATTTTCCCTCTCTGCCAAGGGGATTCAGAATCCCAAAATCATTTTCTAAACCTATGATTCTATAACTCTCAAGTTTGGGATCAATTCGCCACAGTCATGCGTATGTCGGATCGCAACCGCGAAGGCCTAAGGGAAACCATCGAAGATTGGAGGGACTCAACTTTCCACTCTCCCATCCTCAACCGCATTTGGCAGCTAATTCTCGGGTTTATCCTTTGGCAACTTTGGAAAGAGAGGAACATGCATATCTTCCTCACAACTCATCAGGATTGATGAACAGTTTGGAATCAAATTCATAAGAACATCAGAGAAACCATCCATCTGCAGCCTTGTAAAGATGAGGACTTGAAATGTCCTCCACATGAACAAATCATCTTGAACAACTGGAACTTCACCTTCAATCCCTCTCTTAACAAGAACCCCTAGCGCTCCTAGACCAAAGGAAGCCCTTCTCACTGGTCTCCTTTGCCTTTAGGACTTATCAATTTAAACTTTGATGGTGCCTCCAAAGGCAACCCAAGTGCAGTAGGATTTGGAGTGGTCTTCTGCAACATCTAGGGAAACATCTTACTCATGTCTGCTGGCAGCCTTGGTCATAATACTAATAATGCGACAGAGCTTTGGGGTCTCATAAAGGGTCTACAGATCGCTCAAGATCAGGGTTACCATCAATTGATCAGGGAGGGGGACTCTCAAATAATTCTCAAACTCTTCGGAAAAATTCTCAATGGAGTGGACCCAGAAAAAATCTCTCCCTGCTGCCGACTATCCACTGGACTCAACACCATTGCAACACTCACTCAACCTCACTTATCTCTCATCCCTTCACATATTCGAAGGAAAGCAAATCAGATTGCAGACAATTTAGCCAATATAGGAGTGGCCTTAGAGAGACCATATCTTCTATGCATGCCCTCTACCCACAATGATCATCATATCCTCCATAACTGCATTGCTCGGGCTCTCAACATAGACGCCCCCCTAGATGGGGTGTTAGCATGGACCAGGTGTCAAAGGGAGAGGGAAACGCCTACCAGCACTGCACCAACCACGTGACCAACGCATGCACCATCCCTCTTACCCTCTCGATGAATAAAGACCACTTTCATTTATGGCATGCCTCCATTAACTGCTCGAGCGTGCCATCCTCGGCTTCTTCGTCCGAACAATGGAGAAGTGTTTATTGTAGTCACCTCTACGCATGTGCACATTTCCACTCCAGTTTTCATTTTATTATGCCGCTCCTCGGCTGGATCAACATGTTTCTTCCTTTTCTGCAGAGAAAACATCCTATTTGCAGTTCTCTTTGGCCACCACCTTCTATATCTTCCTGCTCTTTGGGCCTTCACTTCTTCTCTCTGCCTCGGTCATGCCTTGACTTCGTGGGAAGCCAAAGAGAGGCCATGTCTGGTACAAAAATAGAGCTACCATGGCCATCTGCCTCCGCCTACCTCTAGTCCGTCGCACAACTCCTTTCCTTCCTCCTCTGGCCAGTCCTCACAGAACCAGAGTGGTCTTCCACATTTTTCCTCGCCATGGGATTGTCGCGTGGTGTGGTTTGATCTTTGGGGAAATTTCTTGGGATTTTCTCCTGGCCCAATCCCGGACCTGGCCTCGTCCTCACAACCAACCTTGGTTGACCAAACAAACTCACTCGAGCATTCTGCTCTTGTGCCACCACCCTCTTCCCCCCCGTAACCACCCTTAGTCCCAGCTCCTTTGGAAGACACCTCAACCCACTTGGAAGAACCATTGAGCCAACAACACTCCTACTCAGACTGTGCCTCATGTGCACGATTTCGAGATGCAATGGCGATATTGCATGATTTGGTGTTTGTGATCCGCAAGGAAGTGGACGACTTGTGCTTCCGTTTGGAACTTCTGGATAATCGAGGGGAGAAAATTCTCCAAATTCTCTCCACTCTGCTGGACCCTCGACACTCCCCAAAACAGACCTCCAGTGCAGCAGCGACCTTAGCGACGGTCATGGCTCCGATTATCCAGGTGCCAACAACAAAGAACTTGGAACAAAGTGACAGATTGAATGCATGAGCACCGACATATGCACATGTGTCAAACTTCATGGTTATTTTTGTCAATCCTTTATGTTTCTACAAGTGTCATTTTGGGCCAAATGCGGTGTATAGAACAATGTTTTCTTGTTGATTGTCAAAAGTGAGTCTTAGATCTTCTAGTAGGCCTAGTAGGCCATACAGGTCTGAACAAATCGGTTTCTCCATGAGGCGATTTTGTTCCAGTTGTTTAAATACTGGTTTTTAAATTTTTTTAGAAACAAGCTTAATTGGTTTCCCTTAGGGGCAATTCAACACTCACAATTCTTTGACACTCATAACACTACTATAATTTTGATCTTGAAAGTTCAAAAAAAAAAAAACACTTATATGTAAAACAATGTTTACTCTTTTATAAATTTATTAAAAATCAGACTTTTCATTATTTAAATCATCTTTCATTAAATTTTATTATTTTAAGTTTAGTAAAACATTTATGTAAATTTTATTATTATTACATTACGTTTTATTAAAACATTTATGTAAAACAATGTTTAAATTTAGATGAATGAATAATTTGAATCCTTCCCAATGTTTAAATTTAGATGAATCGATGATTTGAATCCCTCTCATGATCATTTTAGATGTATAAAAATAAACAATTTAGTTGCATATCAAAGTCAGTATCTTAGATTTTAGTCACTGCCTTAAACCAATGCAAAACTTCAAGTGCTGACAACTGCAATTCGGCTATGCATTTTCCTTGCGTTTTTAACGTGGGAGATAGGAGATTTAATTTCAGTCCTGTGATCACGACATGCACACTTTCTAGGTTTTTGCGATAAAAATATTAACATCTGCACACTATCACAATGTTATTTTACAAGTATAAAATTATATTGTACAACTGCAATTCTTTACGTGCATTTTCCCTTTTTACTTGCCATGCCATGCCCTTCATTTCTTTTTTTTTTTAAATTTTCATACATTGTACTTTTGTTTAGAAATATTTGGATTTTTCAGAATATTAAATACATTGTAGTTTTAAAAATAAAAATAAACTATTTAAAACTCCCCATGTAATTATTCATAACCACTGAATACACTGTAGTTTAAAAAATAAATAGTAAAATCCTTCGAACGTACGTAGTATTTGTCTTCGAACATTTCGACATTTAACTTATTAGCATGTTGAAAGCAACGTGTCCATAGCATAATCAAAGGTACGTGTATAGCAAAAACAACCTTAGCTCCTTACCAACCTAATAAAAAAAATTAAATTCAACTACTCAACTCACTTGAACAAAAAAAAGTTAAGTAAATTGTTGTGTAACAAATGGTACTTCATTTTCAATGTGATTTGCCTAAAACACTTTTCAATCCGTCACAAATGAAAATAGTAATATCGATCCTACTAAAAAACTTTTCAAAAATCTATATATCAGCAAACAATGCTATTACAATTTTCTCCGCCACTTAAATTGAATGGCGTTACAATTTCCTGTGCTTCCCAACTACTTAACAATCTGCCATGGATCCCGCCAGCCCTTTCCTACTACGACTTATATGTGGCAAGCAGGATGGCTGTGTTAATCAAGTGTCTTAATGACTAATTGACAGAGATTGACCTGTGTGAGGATTATGACATTAAATCTCTATCTTCCATTTAGTAGATAGAGGAAGAATATTCCTTTCTTATTTTTATTAAAAGGTTAGATTTTTCAATAGGTGGGTGAAGTATATTCACAAGTTAAAGTGAAATATTTTTTGATTGATGGCATTAGGTATGGGTGAGTTTTTTTTTTTTTTTTATCGATGAGAGATTAGAGGAGAAAACCCATGCAACAAAACTCATGATTTCAATAATTTAATTTGAATAACGAGAGATAAATAATTTATATTAATTTAGTTTAAATGAGGAAAGATAAAGAATCCCATGAAAATAGATTAAGTAACCATATAGGAACCAAACTCTACAAAAACTAAGCTATCTCCCATGTGTCATGAGGGATATTTGACAGAAATAAAAAATACATTCAAAAATCACTTTTTTCCACAATTTGCTATGTAGTTGCATGCATAGATTGTCTACCATTTTCATAAATGAAAATAAATGGCCTCTAATGGAGTGGAGGCCTTAAGCTCCGAGCTTATGGTATATTGGATTAAGTCTTTAAAATGAAAAAAATGCATGTTAGAGGAAGCATCCACAAGCATGATGGCATGTAGCTCCAATTCAAGATCCTTTCCTTTTCCCCTTTCACCATCCACTCCTAGGAAATAAAACTTAGTTGGCCAATATTTTATCCTAATGCTCATAGAACAAGGGATCCCATATTTTATCGCTGTGACATTTCATTCTTAAATTTCTACATGTTTGAACTAATTGGCACAAAAATTGGGGGAAGTTGGTGGAAAATGTTTTCAAGTATGAACTTGGGAAGGTTAAGAAACAACAAACGTGGCTCATCCTCTACACTTTGCACCTGCTTTTTTAATTTAAGGTGGCTCATCCTCAGCTGATGATTAAATTAGGAAGGGGGGAGAAATTTCAGTGTTTTTTTCTTAGATCCTGTTAATAAAACAGAGTAATAGACATGGTAGGAAATAATTCCAAGAATTGACAAATCCAGAGGCACAAACAACTTGTTCAACACTTACATAGATACGTAAGTTTCCTACCATTAAATTATAAAATATCAATCGAATGAAAAATCGAGGAAATTCATTAAAGACTTAGGAAAAATATTTTCAGATGCGACATTTAACCATAATTAGCTAATATCTTTAAACATCTTTTGAAAACTCTACAAGAAATGCCCATTTGAACAAAGATCACTCATAATTATAGCAAATTTCGATCCCTTTGCATGCGAAGAACAACAACAACATGTTGCACCATACCAAAGTTCGTTTGGGTTCAATACACACAGTTTAAAAAACATGTCACACTCAAAATATTTTTTGATGCAATACACAAAGTTTCCAAACATGTCACACCAAAAATATTTTTGGGTGCAATACACAAGGTTTAAAATGTATTTCATACACAAAAATATTTTAGGTGTGATACACATGAGACAAATTTTTGGTGGAGTATTTATTTGGGAAAATTGTTTTGAAGAAAGAGTAATAACCAAGTGATGTCAAAACTTTGAGGATGTGAGGATAGAGGATGACATATGTTGATCCAAGTAAATGATAAGAAATATCATCTCATTATATCAATAAATATTATGAGAAATTTACTTGTAAGTTAGGAAAAAAGGTGGCTAATACACAACTTCTCATGTAAATTTTTGTGAGATACAGTGCAAAAGAGGAAATATTAATCTAGTGCGATGTGTCACATAGATAGAAAGTTTGTTGTGGTGCGATATGTACTCTAAAATTAATCCTATGAGTGATACATCACGTGAGGAAACTTTGGGTTCATGTGATACATTGCAACACAAGAAAGATTCAGAGAATGCGACAAAGAAAAATGCAAAGAAGTTCCTTTCAAAATTTCCTTTTGTCACAATGAAGGAATGTTTGAAAAAGTGTGATGTATCGCACATAGAGAAATTTTGAAATGATGCGATGTGTTGCATGGAAACACATTTTAAGTGTGATGTGATGTGTCACACATAAATAAAATTTGGAGTGATGTGATGTGTCTCATGAATGTTTTAAAAAATGTGATGTGTCACATGGAGAGAAATTTTAAAGCGATGAGATGTGTCACATGGAAAGAAAATTTAAGTGCAATGCGATGTGTTGCACATAAAGAAACTTTGGAGCGATGTGATGTGTCACAACAAAAAATGGATAAGATGTGATACATGTTGTGTCATAGATAAATATAAATTAGGCGTGATATGTCTTATGTCGTGGGAAAAGTGACTGTAGGTACAATACAACGTAGGGAAAGAGATTTTGGGTGCGATACAATGTAGGAAAAAATATTTTTTTTGCATATTATAGTTGTAAGACTGTACTCCTAGTAACTACTTACTATGCAATCCATTAGATTATAATAAACATCATAATTTTTCCTTAGATTATTCAAACTAAATAAAAAGATATAAATTTTCATGTATTATTAAGTTCAAACAATATTTTGTTGTGGATTATTTTTTTCCAATCTACTAGGGTCTTTTCCATATGCAAATGGATTTTATCTTACTCTTCAAGTGGATGCTACACTCTGTTGACAATTGGTTGACAATCTCACTTATATTAGTTACATTAGACTTGACATTTCTTTTGTTGTTAGTGTGGTTTCTTGGTTTATGCAGGATTCCAGAGAAAAACACTCGAAAGCAGTCAGAGAAATTGTTCTCTATTTCAAGGGTACCACTCATTTTGGTATCCAATATCGTCGAAGTTCATATTCACTTTTCAGTTTCACCGACTCCGAATGGGATGGCGATAATGATGATCGGAAGTCCACTTATGGCTATGTGTTTCACTTCAACACTGGATCGTTGGTTTGGTCATGCAAGAAATATAAGGCACTCTCTTTGTGGACTACATAAGCATAATATCGTGGCATCGTTCATGCAGGTACAAAGTGATCTGAACCGGGGTGACAATGATACCAAACTTATTCTGGTTCCAGGCCACTTAATTAAGGTCATATTTATAATTGTGGGTCTATTGAACTTGATTGCATCAAATATGGAAATAAGTACTTATGAAGACTTGAATCCAAATTGAATATTAACTTGGTGGATGAGTTAGTCTCATAATGCATTTAATAATCATAATTGAAAAAATAAAACATGCATAAGAAAACAAGAGACAAGAGATCATCGAGTTGTTAACAGAGTTCACCAGGACTTCTTGCCTATGTCTATGTATTCAATTGGAATACAAATCACTTGATTATCCTTCCTTTGATAGGGCTGAAATATTCTCACAAAATGTGGCGCATGCTCCAAGGCTCTCACATTAGCGAAATTTCTTCAAACACCAGGAGGAATACATTCTCCCCAATGGAGGGGGCTCAACTCTCCCAATGAAGGGGATTACAAATCACAAGCATGATTACTTTATTCTCTCCTCAAATATCTCTCAAAAGAGTCTCCAAATAGCCTCCCTAAATCTCTCCCAATAAGGAGCTTAAATAGTTTCCTTAGTCTCCATAATCCAAGGAGACAAGATCCACAAATTCAGGATCTCATAACCACTCAAGGACAAAAATGAGAAAGAATATCAACCAACTCATGAGACCCTTAACTTCCTCCTTGAGACTAGGAAACGAATTGTAATAAAGTGAGGAAGAGTCCAAACCAACTCATGAGACCCTTAACTTCCTCCTAAAAACTAGGAAACCAATTTCCCCTTAAAATTAGGAAACTAATTTGAGATTTGGATTCTCAAAACTAATTTCCCTTTTTATAATTAAATGACTAATACATGAGATTCTCAAACTCATTTCAAGCATTAATCACTTTTCCAATGTGCATGACTAATACATGAGTTTCTCATACTCATTTTAAGTATTAATCAATTTTTTACAATTTAAATAAATCATTCATGAGCATTAATTATTCTTTGCCACCTATCATTAATTAGCATTTTAATTATCTTCTTCATGGTATGCAAAGTAATAGTTCCATGTGTGGAGATTGTTGGCCCTTGGTTAGGTAAGGAAGCAAAGACTAAGGAAGAAAGACAAAGTACGAACTGTGCGGAAGGCAAATAAACCAAGGAGGGGTCGAAGTGGTTAAAGAAGCAGAAAAGAAGGAGCGGAGTAAAGGAAAAGCTATTCATTCGAAGAGGAGATCGAGGAAGACGAAGCAAAAAAGAAGAGAGATCATGGACAACTCAATAAGCGGGAGAAGACATCAACAAGTTCTTTGGAGCACCTCGTGGAAAAGAAGGAAACAAAGGCTGGCGAAGCCCTTAAAGGTCAAGTTGACCTAGGGTTTGGGCACCTAGGGTTTTGGATCTAGGGTTTTTACACCTAGAATTTGGATATGTAATGTATAAATAAAGGTCTAGAAGACCTGGGAGGGTTCATTCTAAGTTGGGTCATTGATACTATGGTTTTTGTTGTTCATTTTTGATTATTGTTGTAGAGAACAGTATTGAGACTGTATTGTAAGATATTCAGTTGGGTGCGAAGATCAACCCTGCAACTGGGTGCACCAGGAGGGGGGGAGAGAGAGAAAGAGAGGGAGATCTGCAAGCTAAGTGCGCAGATAGAACTGTATGTTTTCATATAATATATCAAGAAACACAGTTTTGTGGACCTAGCCCTAGGGAGAGGGTGAACCACGTATATCTTGTTGTTCTTAGTGATTGATGTTGTGTTATTTGCCATCTGATATACTGTTATTGCATTATTGTGTTAAGATCAAAGATATACTTGCAAAGTAGGCTTAAGAGAGATAAAGAATAACTAGATTGTTGTGTGTTGTTGTCCTAGATCCACTTTGCATTTACTCTGGTTGTAGACACCTGTGTCCTGCAACACCCTATTGCTACTTCGGGTGAGACTGCATCTGCTTCACATGTGTTGATGAAAGGGCCAGTAGTTAGAGCTTGTTGGCGCGCTGTAAGAGTTGAAACTTGGGTCTTCCCCTATGCCAACAAATGGTTCTGTTGCCGGGACCGGGATCTTTTTGAGGGAATGTTAAGGTGGTTTCCATCGAAGACAGAAATTCAAAAGTGGATAGAAGAACAAGAGAAGGACTTTGCTGAAGCCCATAACAAGAATCCTAGCATTAGTATAGAATATTGGTTGGGAGGTACATCTTCACCGACATACATGAGATTTTCTTTGGAGGAATTCATTGTAAATTCTAACCTTGTACAATATCTACTGCAGACTGATATTCAGAAAAGAATAGAAAAGATACAATGGCAAATACAAACATTACTCAGAGATTTTTCACCTGGAAACCCAAACCAGGAAAACCATCATATATTATATTCATACATTGTGTTACATTGTTTACAATACAATATACATATAGGAGCCAGCGGCATCCAAAACCCTAACCCAATGACCTGGATTAGTCCAAAACCCTAATTCCTTAACCGGAAATAGAAAACCATCGGCAAAAGACCATGTGCCGAAAAACCACCTAATATCA
>JASDQU011379822.1:32536-42659 GCA_032191745.1 Picea mariana | reverse complement strand
AGAGAGAGAGAGAGATTTATGTTATATTATTATTTTTATTTTTTCTAGTTTTCTCTCTATTTTTTGTGTTTTTTTCCCTTTTTATGTTTTTTCCATCAAAATATACTAAAATATATATTTTTTGTTTTAAAAAAATGAGATACAAAATTTAATACAATATTTTTCATTGTATTTAAAATGTATGTCATTGTATATTAAACACATGTTGTCAATGTGTTGAAACTATATAGTTTGACAAGACTAAAGTGCTCATTCATGCTTGAAATAGAAACCCTTGTTGCTCTCCTTTCTGGGAAATTAATGGTGGCACTAGCTAGGGTCATCTCTAGCCATGCACGTAGGTTGTCCTCAACCTAACTTGGCATGGGTGGCTCCCCACGTTCTAGACTTAATTCCTATTCATATGATCTAGCAATGGTGGTTGTTTTGTGTGATAAACCTCTCTTTGGTGACTCTAACTCTAGATTGGTGGTTTCTCCCCTTGTGATGGAAATGTCCTCTTGTGATGTCGATGCTCATATGAATTCCACAATTGGGAATTTCATGGGATCCATATTGGATATTGGTTATAGATATAAGTGTCTTCCCTCCAACAATAATATGGGTAAGGCTTATTTTAAATATATTGTGCAACATGTCTCTTGATCTCCTAATATTTTGATGGTCTGAGAGGCTTTGGCTATTTCTATTTCTTTAGGGAAAGATGTTGTGTCTAAGGAAACCTATTATAACACATGTTTTCTTGTATGATGTTTCAATGGTCTTTGGCCACACCTAGTTAATATGCACAACTAGATTTCATAATTTTTGCAATCTAACTTAAAAGAAGAAGCTTCTATTTTCCCCTATTCAAAGGGGTTTTTTCATTGTGGTGTTCGATCTTGTAGAAGAATTGGATTTGATATTAAAATCAGGTCCTTGGTTTTGGGGGGAATATCGATTATGCATGAAACCTTATACCCCTTTCTTCGATCCTTTGTCAGATATTATGTCCACAACTCTGGTATGGGTTATACTTCCAAATCAAGCTATGCATTTTTGGGCTTTACCCTCTCTCTAATCCATTGGAAATTCCCTTGAAAAATTCCATTACATAAGCGAGGAAACAAAGAAATACAATATCTTTGCATATGCCCAAATTTGTAGGGATATGGATTTTAACAAAGGGTTTTTTATAGAAATAAACTTGACATGTGAAAATTTATCTTGGTCTCAAAAGTTGAATTATGAAAATGTTTTTTTTTTATTGTAGAGTTTGTTTTGAAAAATGACATATGGTAGCACGTTTCCCAAAAGGGACATGGAAAGATAGGAATCACAATCGTAAGTCAACCTGATGGGTTGGAACCAATGTAGAACATCAAGTCATTAGTAAGGATGAGACATAGTTGAGAAAAATATAGAACCAACAAAAATCATGGATATCTCCTCATAAGAGAAAGATGTGGTACCACACGATTTGATGAAAGAGGTTCATTTAATGTTCCCCTAGATCTAGATTAGGAAGCAAAAATATTGTTTAGTCCTTAAACAAAGGCAAGCTAGATGGACCAGGTGGAAGAAGTAGACACTCTAGAACGACCAAAACCTCCAGACCAAGGCAAAACAAGATTGGAGAGAGCATCGTTAAATTTAGTGAAAGAAAAGAAATCTCGGACAATAGTAGTAAAGAAGAAAAAACCTTCTTTAGTAACACAAACAACGGTGACAAGAAGTCAAACATGTAATCTAATCTAGACATGTACTATTTCTATATATTGTTATGTAAGCATTTTGTTAGAATTTTCTCATGCGAGAAATTCTATATTAAGCATGCTACTTGTAAGAACACCTTGAACCAAAACCATGTGTTCTATTGTGAAATCCTCTAGGTAGTAGAAGAAAACACATTTTTATACCTTTTTGAATTACCAGATATACACATGTAGTTGCTGCTAGATTGCCTATAGCCTTTATTATAATATAATATTCCAGTTATGGTTATAAAAAAAACAAAATGCATGTCATTCTAAATTAATTAATACCATATAATTAGATGAAAATTGAAACTTTGAAAAAATAAATGACATATGACATTTTTAATAATGTAAAAAATGAAAAATTTTATTTTATTTTTGTTCTTATAAAAAACATTGAAAAAAAACGTCATTGTAAAAATATAGACATTTTAGACAAAAATGAAAACAATTGAAGAAACAACATTTGAAAAAACAAATGTTGATACTTTATATATGAAAAGATTCAAAATGTCAAAAAACTATCTCCATAAGAAAATGGTACTATCAGTAGTACCAGTTTTTGAAACAATGATAAAAATAGCCACTAGATGTGACTTTTAGAAAAATGAGAACTTTATATGGTTCTCATCAAGTTGGTAACTACATTAGAAATGAGGTATTACTGATATGAAGGATTTTGCATCAAAGAAACCATTAAAAACTTCATGGTTGGCATAGGCATTATCATAAATCATGGCCTTCCATGTCCATGGGATGATCAATTGAGGATTCACTCTCAAGACCAGTATAATGGGTTACTGAAGGTAATTGTAGTTGAGCTATCAAATGTGATAGAAAAAGGGACTATTCCCTTACCCTAGGAATTTTATAATCATCTACATATGTTGATCGCCACTTGGAACCTCATAAGAGGCTTCATTCTCTCTTTGGGACCCTTTGATTGCACATAAAAGATAGATTTGGACAAATCATTTACAATTCTAAGAGGTGGAAAGACAATCAACGAGCAATGGTGGTGAAATATTATCACCTCACAAAGTCCCTCCTCTCACTTAGATGTTGCCAAAATAACATGCACCTTCCTGGATACCAATAATAGTAGCCTCATTATAGGAAAGGTCACATTCCCAAGCTGGAAAAAAAATTGTTTCCAAAAAAGGAAAAAATAAAAAATGGTAAGCAACCATTTTTAGTTATACGAATCTGTATCCCTAATTTTGCAGAATCAAGAGCAAGCAGTATCTCCTAATTAGGGATTAATCCATAAGAAAGGAAGAATAAATCAATAGCGACATCAAGCCCTTCAAAGCATTAGAGAAATTTTGAGGTAAAAAATGGCTCTCAAAACAAAAAAATGTGTTATCAACATCAACTTTAAAAGCACCAATAGAATTTAAGATGATGATGTCAACCATAAGGGTAAATGGTTTTAGAGGAAAAAAGAAAAATACATTTTTTATCATATTTTTTTACTTATCTCCATATAGGTTTACTCAAACTTCAAGTGTAGGTACACATTTGATGCAAATTAAATTATACATCCAATGAGTACCAAATTTGCATACTTTTGAAAAGATACACATTTTTTCATGTATTTCCATTTATCTCACTGTCAATATATCAAAAGTATGTAGAGTGGATACTCTTTGGATGCATAATTTAATTCTACATCCAATGAGAGCCTACACTTGAAATTTGAGTAAACCTACATGGAGATAAGTAATAAATATGATTAAAAAACGTAGTTTTCTTTCTTTCCTTTTAAATATTTAAATATACTATTTTAACTATTATTTTATTATTTTTCTTAGGAGATCCATTTTAGACCTCAAAATTTATCTAATGTCTATATAACTAGCCATTAACATTAGAATAAAGGATTGGGATTTTGGATACTACCAAGTTACTAAAATTTTGGGAGAACAAACCCTATCACTTTGTATTGTTCATCGACCCCAATGTTGGAAGGATTTGTCAGATTAGTTATGTATTGTTTTTATTCTTAATGTCCTATAATGTATCAACTCAATTGTAAGCTCCAAATGTTGGGAAGGAAACAATAAAGGCTGGTGACTAAGACTTAGTCCCCATATGATGCCCTCATTGCAATTCAAAGAACAAGAACAATTGATTTTATTGTATAATCAAGACCAAGGCATATTTTTATTCATAAAATGATAATAATCAAAAAAGTTGTGCATGCATTCTTCTATTTTCTATATTACATTGGATGTTGAGTGAATCAATCGATGTATGCTTGTCTTTCCCTATTGAATGAACTTTTTGAATGAGGAAGTGATAAGTTGCTTCTTCTTATGGTGCATGTTCACTTTATTACATATCTTGTGAATATGGAATCATGATTAAGATGCCCTCCTCCATTGGGTTAACAAACTTTGTTTAAAGAAATACTTTAGTATTTTTTCTTTTTACCACTTATAAAGAAAATATAAATCATCATAGTGGTAGGGATTTTGTTTATGCATCATTTGTCTCTGAAATAAATCTATTCAAATCTACATGGATAAGTTGTTTTAGTGTGATTGTCTGGGATGATAACTTTAGGAAAATTAAGGGTACCCCCCTCTGGATCAAGGATTGGCTCGAAGGCCTAGTGTGGCACATGAAGGTGCTCTTATACATTATTCCAAGAAGGAAGTTGATTCATTGACAACCATAGGATGAATGGCTAGAAGTGCATGTGGATGGTCAGAAGGGAACCAATGGTCATATAACAGATCCTACAACTATGAGGCAACTAAAAAGGTAGAGGAGGACATCCATAAGAGGAGAAACTAAGGGGAATCCCATGTTTGAGAAAAGTCCCATGCTTGAGCTATGAGGGTTGGTGGACTCAACCTACAAAGGCAATCTCCCATGACAAAACGAACACCCCGTGTTTGAGATATCATGTCTGATGCCAAGGAATGAATGGTAGAGGATGGTTAGATGGTCATCTAACAAGATCAATTTCTACACTGTAATCATAGGTCACATCAGGACATCAATTGAATAAGGGAAATGTCGTATGGTGTAACTAAATTGAAGGAAATGACAATCTAGTAGGAAAATGGTCCAAAGGTTCAATTTTAGGGAAGCAATATAGATTGAGGAAAGTAAATCGATCACTATAATAGATTTTCCTATGATCATCATGAAAATATATTTTTAGCGTAGCCTTGATGGTAGATCATTGAGCCAAGTACAAGAAGATGGAAAATACTTCTTTCAATCTGTGAACATAAAATGAGTTTTACCTCTCTTTTTTTATTTCCTGTATTTCTTTTATCCCACATTTATTAAAAAATATTGATTTTTGAGAGGTTAAACTAAAAGCTAGTAGTATCTAGTCTCATGTATGGGACTAAGGCTAGATTCTATTAGAAAGTACATGACCTTGTTGGAAGTAGCCACAACAATGACCACAAGGGACATTAAAGCATTTGGAAAAACTGAAAATCCCCCCCTTAGAGACCATTATAATTAAGAATAAATATGTAAGTTCTAACACTCTCTCTTATTAGGTCTTGAGCATTATACTTAAATAAATACGTAGGTTCTAACACTCTCTTATTATAGTATTGAACCTTTAGTTAATGGGAAACTATAATTAAATAAATACGGTGTGTTGTCTGTGCATACCTACTTATACTATTGTCTAAATAAATGTGTTCAACACTTCAAAATAATAATGAGTTACCAATGGAGGATCAAACTATCTAGGGTTCGACTCTGGTCCAACTAATGGCGGTGTCACCCTGCGACAGGATGGGCATCAGATCCTAGGTCCCTATGGGAGTAGGATATGATAGATGATTGGGGGATAAGTAATGTGCAAGTACAATATATTTAATTCTGTATGGAGCAATGTATGGAGGAAAAGCTTCTAGATTATGAAGGTGACACGGGGCGTATTGAGGATATATTTTATTCAAATGGGGATTTTTTTTTAGTGTAGAAATATAGGAGGATGTATCCTAATGTGGCCTAAAGTCTATCCAATCTGCCAATGAGTGGTGATCTAGGGGTTTCATTTTCTAAAGGCAGCGTATTATCAAGGCTTGAGTGTGGGATCGGGAGTGGCTCCAAGCACGAGGTTTCGAAAGTCAAGAAGGTGCGTGCAATCAGTGGTGAGGTAGGGGTTTTCGATTAACCTCGTTCTCCACTTGTTTCAGTCTTGGTAGAGGTAAACAACTCTAGAGAGAAGGAGGCGAGTGGAGAGGTTTCAAATCCGGTTTTCCCAAATAAGGGGGCTACAAAGAACATCTGTTGGAAGGTGAAAAAGGAAAGGAAGAAGATGGTGGTTGGGGAAGATGTAGAAATAGGGTTTATCCCTAATATGTTGGTCTGAACAATGGTTGGGATATTTTGTTGGAAAATCATGTATCCCTCGTCTCTAAAGAAATGAATCAATGAAAACAGGATGGAGGTGTTGGAGTATCACCTTGGTTTCCACACTCTATCCTTGGGGTGGATTTGTTTTAAATTCTGCTCAAAGTTTAATTTGGAATATAGTTTTAGTCAGTTTTGAGGATGGGGTCCTTCTGGCCTTTTTCTCAAAAAATGGGCCATACATTTCGACCCTTCCTGACACCCCCTTTCACCAACCAAGGAATGGGAAATTCTTCCTAACATTTCATTGGTATTCTGGAAAGAAGAGGTATTGAAGGATATTGGGCACAAAATTGGGAATTTTTTTAGCTTCGAGCCTGACTAGGACACCAAGACTGACAGGAGGTGGGATTGGTTTCAAGTGGAGGTAGATCTATACGACGTTTTGTTGGATGAGTTAGATATGGTGTGGGACGCTTTCTCATGGAATCAATAGATAGATTATTGGAGGGTACACTTTTGCTATTATGGTTTTCACGAGGTTGGCCACCTTCAAGCACAATTTCACAACCTCCATTCTGGTTCTCTCCTTTCAAGAAGGTTTGGAAAAGGAAGGTTTCGACGAAAGAATGTGGTAGAGATAAGGGGTCAGTTGAGCGTGGATACTTTTAAAGAAGTCCCAAAGTCAAATATTATGGTTCTTCTGAAGTCTTTTCTCCAGAGGTTGCAATGGAATTGAAGGGTGGTAAGACTTTGAGCTCGGTTATTTATTTATCACAAAATTCAGATAATGAGGCTTAGCTCCTGCAAATATTGCATGTGCTTCCCCTGTTTTTGAGGTGACAGGCTTCAATCCCCCTTCGTTTTTTTGCCTCTGCAAGGGATAAGGTTCAATCCCAGGAGGATGCTCCATGTCCTCAGGAGTACGTGGGCCCTCCCTCCCCTCCTATTCAAGGAGGTTTTGACTCTTTGGAGGTTTTGTGTTAGGCGTCTTCCCTTCCACCCTTTGTTGGCTTTGATGCCAGTTATTTTTTAAATCCCTCCTTAAAATATGATTACACAGTGGGGTCCAAGGTTAAGCACGGGTCTTTAGAATTCAATGGGGGAGGTTTGGTTTTTGACAAGACCTTGGGGGGTTAGGTGGGTAGGAAGTCTCATTTATCATTAGCTCAAATATAAGTGAAGAAAGAGATTAGGAATAACAAACAATCCGCTATAGTGAAATCCATTAGAGAGAGAATGGCCCAGGAAAATGTTTCCCAATGATCCTTCTCTCTTTCAATGCATGTGGGAACAGGGGTGCCCATAAGATCCTATCCCTCAAAAGGATCATGCATGTGCATGGAACATATTTCATTTTGATTCAAGAAACTATGTGCACGGGTGATAAAGTTGTGTATGTCTTTCGACTGTGGTTAAACGACTGGTCAATTTGTTCAGTTGACTCGGGAGGTCTCTCGAGGAGACTTCTCACTGCATGGAGTCTATGCTTTAAGGCCTTATCCTCATCTTGGATCTCTTATTGGAATGTGGTTGAGATGGAGGAGCATTGTCTAAACTCATCTTTCAGGGTGGTTAATGTTTACGATCCATATGTAGACATAACTCCTTTTTGGGAGGGTCTGAGCATGTCGGGCATCCTGGTGACCACAAATGTTATTTTGGGGAGGCGGTCTAAATTTTATTCTCTCACTAAGGGAAGTGTGTGGTGTCCATCCTTGTAAAGATTCTTAGGAAGGTTTCTTTGCCCATTGGATTTCATAAAATCATCTAGTTTATTTGGAACCTCCAAAGTTATATAAAACTTGGAGGAATGACCACAAAGGTGATAAACTAGTGGAAAAACATTTGGATAGATTTCTCATTTCTGATGAGTTTTTATTAAAACCCTGGTCTTTCTCGTCATGTGTCTCAATGAGAGGATATTTTGATAACTTCCCCATTCTTTTAAAAAATAGATAAGTGTGAGGAAAAGTTGCCCACCCCATTGAAATTCAACGAGAATTAGTTGTGGGAGGAGTACATAAATTTGATCATGGAATCCTAGTCTCATTTGAAAGAGGATGATGGGAGTCCTTATATGTATCAATTTTCTCGTAATATTGCAAATATTTACTCGGTTTCAAAATACTGGTTCCGAACCTTTAATGTTAAATCTCAATCCCTTCTTCGGAATATTGAAGCAAGGCTTAAGGTCTTGTTGGTTGACAGGCTAGCCAGTTCCTTTTCTCCAATAGAAGAAGATTGTCTTTGTGATTTGATGAAGAAGAATCAGGACATGTTGGCTTTGGAAGAATCTAAGTGGCATCTAAAGAGTCATGTTACTTGGATAAATGAAGGCAATAACAACACCAAATTCTTTCATAGGTTTGCAAACTTTAAAAGAAAATTAAATTCTATTGTGGAAATCAAGGATTAAAATGGGGTGGCAGTGTCCTATCATGATGATATCGTTAACGCTAGAAAAGAGATTTTTATATCTTTTTTAAGGAACATGCAGGGTGTCCTATTGCCGAGATTTTAAATTTGATAGACCTCTTCCATAGATCAATCATAGGGGAAATGAACGAGTCTCTGCAAGCAGAGATTTCAGAAAGTGAAATCCACTCAACCCTTTCAACTTTCCAGAAAAGGAAAAATTATGGGCATGGACGACCTTTCTGTTGAATTATTTCTTTGATTTTATGAGTTGATAAAAGGATACTTACTTTAAGTGGTACAAGAATCTCAAATATCGGGTAAAATTTTGGGTTCCTTCAATAATACTTTCCTTTCCCTTATTCCTAAGAAAAAGGAGGTTGCCTCTTTTGAGGATTTCAGACCAACTTCTTACTGCAATTTGATTTATAATCTTATTTCAAAGGTCATAGAGAATAGGCTTAAGCCCATTTTTGGTGATATAATATTAAAGGAGTAGTTTGGTTTTCTTTTCAAAAGAAAAATTCACGATGCAATGTTGTTGACTCAAGGAGCTTTGCACATGATCAAGGCTTGCAAAATCCCCTCAATAGTTTTGAAGCTATACCTCTCAAAAGATTACAATAAAGTAAGTTGGGTTTTTATCAGACTTGCTTTAACCCAAACTAGGATGACTTTGGAAATGGTAAATTGGATTATGGGCTGCATCGAGTTAGCCTCCTCCGTTGTTATTATAAATGGATCCCCCTCCTAGTGCTTTTTCTCTTCGAGGGGACTTTGATAGGGGTGTTAATTGTTTCCATTTCTCTTCCTTATTGTTACATAGGGTCTAAGAAAGCTCATTCAGAATGCAAAAAAAAGAGGGATCCTAAAAGGGTTAAAAATATTTGAGATCAAACTAATATTTCATCTGATTTTCATTGATGGCATTATGATCATTGATGACATTATGCTATTTGGTGCAGGTACTGTGCAGGAATTTCAAATGTTAAAAGACATTATGGACTTGTTTTGCTCGACAACTAGTATCGAGATAAACATGGCTAAGTTTTCATTGAGAGTAAGTGCTTTGGGCGAGGAGGTTTTGGCCCATTTAAGAAACATTCCCCCCTTTGCTATATAAGATCTCAACATCGAGATTAAATATTTAGGTTTCAAGTTAAATCCAAATGCCCATGTACACAATGACTGGTTGTGGTTATTTAAAAAAAATCAAGCAAGAATCAACCTATGGGTGAATTGATGGTTGTCAAGAGGAGGGTGGCTAGTTCTTATTCAAATAGTGCTAAGTAGCATCTCTATCTATTGGGATTCCATCGCAAAAACCCCTAAAGTAATTTTGACCAAAATAAGGAAAGCGTGCTTTTAGTTTCTGTGGTCAAGAAAAAAGGAGGCAGATGGAATTCCCCTGATAAAATGGTTGAGATTAGCAATGCCAAAGGAGATGGGTGAATGGGGGATCAAAATTTTAGTGTAGTTTGGTAGGGCATTTTCAGCAAAAATACTTTGGAGGCTCATTCACAATAGGATGTTGTGGGGAAGAGTAATGATCTCAAAATTCTTGGCGGGCATGTCCTTCAAAGAATGGTTTTGTATGCTCAAATAAATAGTGTCAAACAAATCAATAGTATGGA
>JASDQU011379821.1:3575-14323 GCA_032191745.1 Picea mariana | reverse complement strand
TTTTTTTTTCTTTACACTTGGCAAAACAAATAGATAATTTTGATCTTCTAGATTAGGGTTGATTACATCTTTATAATACCTTAATTTTATTTTTCCCTTTAACTCTTTATCACACCACATTTTTTCCTTAAATTTTGATTTGACGTTTTTTTTAATAGTATTATTTTTTATATTAAAAAAAAAACTTATATGCCATTGTTTCATTAGAGAATATATTTGAGGTCTTCTTGCCAGCTTCATTGTTCCCAATATTGTAAATGTGTAAATATCCAAAGTTTTGAGCTTAGTCACTCCTTTCTAATTTTTATTACATTTTTACTAGAAATGTTTACGAACAGAAAGTTCTCAGTTTTATTATTATTATTATTATTATTATTAATGTATTTGTCCTATCATTATTAGTCATTTGTTTGTATTTGTATTGAAATGTTTGCATACCGAAGATTTAGATCATTAACACTTTTTTGAGGTGCTTGAATAAGATTGAAAACTTAAATGTTTACATGGCGCAAGGTCCTGAAACAGGCCCAACAACTTGAATCTTTGAATACTGTGAAGCCCTTACACAGCTTGACAACCTTAAATGTTTACCTAAATAAATTCTCAGAGTACATTTTTCCTCGAAATTTTCCATACAATGTTGCAGTGTGTTGGAGCTGCCTTTGTTTTCTAGCCTGTCACAAATTTCATTTTTTAACGCTCGAAATCGAAAGATAGTTTTCGTATTTTTCGTCTGTGATTTCAAAATCTCCGAAGCTTTATCAACGCAAACAACGATGATTATTGTACTCTCGAGGCGAGTCCTACCTTTCGTAAAAATGTTTCCTCTTTTGTTCTACCTCGGGATCTCGTAGGTCGGATACTATAAGTCATGTAGTTCACATGCCCCGAGCTACGAAACAACGAAATCGTTTCAATTTTTCGCTCAGGACAGTAACGAGGGTAAAGTTTTCCCTAACCCATGATTAAACGTTGTCGGGGTTTCGCACTTCGGCGTTCGCCAAACCCAAAAATTTATTGTCGTAGCCCCGATAGCTGAGAACCCGAAGTCCTTATTTTAGTAACCCGTGTCACGGTTAAAAGTTAAAGCTAAACCATGGTAAAAAATTTCTGTCAGCATTTCGCCACTCTGCGTTTTCCTTTTCAAAAGTTACACCGTCTAAACCCCGACTCGCGAAATCACGATGAGGATATAAACATAATTCATTAATCACTTAATCCAAGATTATTTTTCCTTTTAATTAAGTCATGTTATTGCGATCTCGCGGTTTCGGAGCTCGGCATGCAAACCTCTTGGGGACTTATTTTCGAAGCTCCGAGTCGCGATATGGCGAATATAATAATTATGAAATTAATCGAGCCCCAAATCACGATTACCTTTTTATTAACCAAAATTGATCATCGGAGTCTCGGGTGTTAGAGATTCAAAGTGTTAAAGTAAAATCCCCGATATAACGAGTACTGAAATATTGATTAACGTTGGTAAAACCGGATTAATTAAGCTATATCAATACATATCCCATGTTTCGATGCTTGCACGATTCACGAGGTAGCCTTATTTTTCCATACGCCAACTGACTTTTTAAACCGCCAAAATTTATGACATTAATGAGGAAATAGGGCAAATCGATAAATATGAAATCAGATTTTTATGGCAAAATTTATTTCTAAATATGATTTAACAGACTTGTTCTGAAAGGTACAGAGTTTTCAAATATATATAAGAGTTGTGGTTCATTATAACAAATGCATTTCATATTACGCAGAGCACATTATCTCTGAGCAGCTGACTTCTGTATGTATACATATTTCTATCGCAGAAGAGCCAAAACGCAAGCCCCTGCCATGGCTCCGCGAAAAGCATCCAAAGCCAATGTTGAGGTTTCGGGACAAGGGTCAGACAATGTCGCTGATACTTTGCCTCGAAGTATCGACTCGGTCTCGAATTGGTCGTTCGTTTCAGATGTTCTACAGGCAGAATTGGTGGATTATTCTGATGACTCCAACGACAACGAAAAAGATGATATAACCACCAAGTACAAAATAGTCATCCAATCTGGAATGCACAAAGTAGCAGCTAGGCCACGATTTCTTCCATATTATGACATGGTCCGATGGGCATTAGACCATGTGGACATACGAACCAGAACCATCATGAACGAGAAGAAAGTCACCATCGGGACTTTCAGGCCGGAACATCTACAAGCCATGTATAAGCTGCCCACAACGTCCGACTACACATATGGCGCTGAATTCTTGGACGAGTTCAAGGAGAAGGAATGCGTACAGTATGATAAAACCATGTCCATTTTAAAAAAAGATTGGGTTTCGAACACCGCGAAGTTTAGAGCTGACAACCACGACATATATTCAATCGCTTCTTTAGAACTGCAGTACAAATATGTACCCATGATGACATGCAAGTTATACGGGAGAGAGGACACCTCACATTTTTTTTTCTTCCGTGGGTGCCTCTAATGTTTCGGGTCCCCTTCCAAGAGGCTGTGATAGCCACAAACAATAGGGGTTCGGGAAGTACTCCCAGGTTCACCATTTCGAAACAGACCAGAGGAAACATTCTATTAAAAGAATGGGAGCACAACATCGCCGAAGGCAAGCAACAAGCCAAAAAGATAACGAATTCCTTAGAAGAGGCTTTTAGTTCTATAGACGGCGATCTTCTAGGCATTGACAGCGGAGGTAATGTCGAGGCGTTGATGCAAGTAGATATGGAAAAAATATCGCTTGATCTGAAGGAAAAAGAGGAAAGAGATTCGATCGAGATTTCCCAAGTGACTATGGTGGACATAGTCCAAATAGACAAATGCATGATTAGACCAAGCATGCAATTATGCGCCATCGACATCATAGACGGACAGATGGAAGACAGGTTGCCGCAGTTATCCCGAGAATGTTACTTCTTTGAAGCCATCTGTCAAGCAGAACCGTCGCGGCTGATATCTCAGCTGGTTGAAAGATGTGTCACCTGTATCGAGCACATGTGAGGACAAACGTCTGGCACTAAGTGAAGACAGAGAAGAAGAAATGGAGCGATTGCTCTCCTCCCTGTCATAACCGAAATTTTGTGACGATTGAGATTCTATCTTATTTGTAAAACTGTATAAATATACAACAGAAAGAAAAGATAAGGGTTGGACCTTTTTGTGTCGATTGTAACAGAGTTTTACATTTTGAGAGTTAATACAAAGCAAATCTGAAGATTCTCAATTCCTTCAAGACTATGTTATGAGTTTGTTTTCTTGTATCTCATATTTCATTTCATTTCATATTCTTAACTGATGAATGCTTCGTTATAATTTAGTACGACCACTGCTATAGCGAATGAATTTTGGTTTTCTGTAATTGTTTACTGTTTTTCCTCTGTACCAGCGATCAACGGGTGTAGGACCAGTGAACACTTTCAGAATTCTACACATATTTTATGTTACATCTGGTTACTTCTTTACAGTTTTCCTCTTCTGTTTATACGTGAGATTCTCCCTTGATAGGAGCCTTACACCATAGACAACTAAATGTTTTTCTCCCACCTCATACATTTTATTAAGATATAAGTCAGTTACGGAAAAGAACCTTTGATTTGCACCCCGTTTTATTTCCGAAAATCATAAATTCTCTTTTATACGACCAAATTGAGATAGCACTTAATTTCTCTCTGAAGTTTTTCTTATTTTACTGTTCCTCCATGACTTTCCCCGTACCAACACAGCCTAATATCAAACCCGGATTATCAAATCAAACGCACATTGCCTTAAGCCTTTTCGACACTATTCTTAAAACAAATACTACCCGGGTTGAACTCGAACGTTCATGGGCTACGATTGAACATAATATAACCATCCAAGAACAATTGGAAGCTAGACAACGCCAACGTAGAAATCTTCCTTAGTTTCCTTTGTCGAAGGTTGACATTTCTCTCTTCTCCACCTTTTACCCACTTTTGGATGCCTAGACACTGTACTTCTAAGCCTTAAGTACAAACTCTGGAACAACATCTTTCTCGCGCCGTTGTCGGGGAACGAAGTTACGAAATCTTTTTCCCTGGGAAAATGACATTTGTTTTTCGTTGAAAGTGTTACCCTTTGATAGTGAACAAAGAGTACACACCTTTTAAGGCTTCCTAATCTTTCACTTGGTGACTCCACAAATAATAAACTGTCATCCGGTCGAAGGAATACCAGACAAAACCCAGATGGTAAGCAGATTACACCCGTTACCGATCTCGAGAAGATTCTAAAGGAGAGAGGCTCTCTTAAGCCAACTGCTGCAGTTTACAAACTTAAAACCCCACAACTGAAGACTAAGAGTTCTTATGAACCCTCAACTTCATGCAGTCCTCTCTTTGATAATAAAGTATTAACGCCAAACTGCTCCGAAGTTAGGAGTGAGGTTCATCCGACAATCCCCTTAATACACAAAGGAAAGGGCCTTCTTGAAAGTTTGTCGGCAGTTGACATACCCTCTTTCCTTCAGTTAAATTTTCCGACCTCACCAAATTCTAAAAAGTGTGTTACACATTCGGTTCCCACACCCGTCGGTTCTCCTAATTTCATCTCTTGCAAATCCGAGGAACCGAGTCCTCGCGTTCCTTATCTTTCCTTGTCGGATTTTTCTCTTATGGAAGAAAATAAAGATTCCATTTTAATTTTTCGAAAACCCCTTTACAACTTTCCACAAATAACGATGGCAGTCGCCGAAGGAGGAGGTGGAGGGTTTATAGGAGGAGGTGGAGGGTTTATCGGAGGAGGAGGAGGAGGAGCTCCTCTAGGAGGAGCTGAAGGCCAAGGGCCTACCACCCCTCCCAGAGTGTTTGCGAAAGTTGCAGCCAGATATGCTCCCTTAGTATTGCCCTTCCCTCTACATGACCTTCCCAAAAATTACATAAAAAATTTACCAAAATTCACCGAGGAAGGGGATCTGATCGCGGCCGAACATATTAATTTCTTTGATCAATTCACAGATATTCTAGGTATCGAACATGAGGACGTATATTCGAGACATCTTTTCTGAACCTTCAAAGGCCAGGTCCAAACTTGGTTTCGGAGCCTACTTGCAGCATCTATCTTGTCTTATGACGCTTTGGAAGATGCTTTCCTCAGACAATGGGGCGAGAGAAAAGACCATTTATATTATTTAACCAAATTTGGGTCTTTAAGAAAAAAGAATTCAGAAACAGTCATGGAATTTATTCAAAGATTCAACAAACTGTATAATAAAATCCCAGCCGAGGTTAAATCGCCCCAACCCGCGGCCAAAGTAACTTTCGCCGGAGCTTTCGAACCGGATTTTGCACTCCTTTTGCTAGAAAGAAGAGGAGCCACCCTAAACCGAATGTAGGATGATGTGGTAGAAATAGAGTCTAATATGATGGCTTCGGGTAAGCTTAAAGCTAAATTAGAAATGGGAAACCGAGAAACTAAATGCTTTAGAGAACAAGCTGGTCCGTTAGGATCTAATAGATCCACAGATGACAGGGTAGAAGATATGGCCAGAGTAATTAAAGAACTGTCAAATAAAATATCCAGAATGGAGCTCGAACAGGCCAAAGCTGATTCTTTCCCCAAGAAGGATTTCAAGAGGAACCCCAACCCCCCGAACCAACAAAGACAAATAAAAAATAAAGATCAAAAAATACAAGCTCCCTTAAAGAATGAAAATTTTATAGGAGCGAACGATTTTCAAGACTTCGGAGATTCGGATAATGATGTCACGAACTTGGGTGATGACAACACACAACCATATATGACTCGAGAAGACTATGAAAAATCTCCAAACACGCAACAACCATCGAATAAAGATGAAGAAGGTGATCACACTAACCTTTGTGAATCTCAACAAGAAACTGAGATGATAATGGCTGAGATCCAACCCAAGTATAACTTAAGATCTAAGAGTAAGCCCATCGCAACTGCTCAACCCAAGAAAATCCTCCAAAGAGGTCAAACTTATGAGCCCACTCCGGAAGAGACCTTATTACCCAACGTCAAAACTAAAGTAGTAAGCACATAAGAGTCCGAAGTGGAAAAAGTTGAAACCCAAGCACAAGGAACTGAAACAGTAAATAAAATTACGTCTTCAACCAGGACCATGAGTAATAAAGCAGTCTAGACGAATAAGTCGGAAAGGAAGGATTCAAAAGTCTCAACCAAAGAAACAGACAAGGTGAGCGGAGCTTTCAGTTTTTAAAATGACATAAATAAAATTAAGATACCAATCCCTTTGGTAGAATTAGCAAAAAACCTCGTTTATCGGAAGCAGATTACCAAAGCAATGGGTGTCTCTGAGCCAGAAAGCCAGTATGATGTTTTAAACCTGGAAGATGACAAACCTAACATCACTTTTGATCCCCATTTTGAAGGGGTCAAAGACACCATTGCTCCCTTTTATATCACTCTAAATGTGTATGATCAATTGCTACATAATTGCATGTTAGACTCCGGAGCCTCCCATAACGTTATATCTAAGATTATTATGGAAAAATTGGGTCTCCAGATCACCAGACCTTATGGAGATCTTTACTCTTTTGACTTAAGAAGGGTTAAGTGTATGGGGATGATAAAGGATCTGGTAGTTACCCTGGCGCAGGTCTCGATTAAGAGTATCCTGATGGATGTGGTTATTGCAGATATTCCCCCTAAGTATGGCTTACTGTTGTCTAGGGAATGGGGAGCCAAGTTGGGGGGTTCTCTTCAATTGGATATGACGTTTGCCACAATTTCTGTGTTTGGTGGTCAGTTTACTCGGTTGTACAGAGAAACAAGATTAGCATATACAGTGAGTGACCCTCAAAACCCAAACAATTTCCCTATTTACATCACGGACCAAGAACTGGGAAATTGTATCTTGTATTTTGATGATGGTTTAGATGGTTGTCCGGAGGAAAATGATATAGAGTGAGAAGAATCAAGTTACATGATAGAGGATTTGTGTAACACCGATGTCTGGAAAAATTATTTTGATGGTGCTTCATCCTCTGAAGGGGCGGGTGCAGGAGTGCTTTTAGTGGCTCCCGAAGGTAAATTTGTTGTTCCTTTTTCCTACCGATTGCAGTGGGATATTGATTATACTAACAATGTATGTCAATACGAAGCGCTGGTTTTAGGATTAGAAGCTGCTAAAAAGCTAAAAATAAATAACTTAGAGGTATATGGAGATGTAGAGTTAATAGTCAAATAGATAAGTCGACAGTACCAAGCCAAGCATCCTAGATTAAGATCATATAGAAATTGTGCCTGGGATCTCATGGAAAACTTTTTCTTGTTCGTAAATGTCCACTTTATCCCTTACGCAGATAATTTACATGCTAGTGCATTGGCTAAAGCAGCTTCAACCTTCTCTCTTCCCATGACTTTCAAATTGAAGTATCACATTGAAATCAGACAAAGACCATCCATACTAGACAATATCCATCATTGGCAGGTCTTTGAGGATGATGAACAAATCAGGGAGTTTCTTGAAGCAGTGGGTGAATTCTCCGAGACTCACGCAAACCAAGAAAATCAAAATGACCTGATATGGATCATGAAAGAAGGGGAAGATCCCACAGCCTTTCGAGAAAAGATTACGGATCATCGTATAATGGTCCTTAAAAACAACCATATTCTGAAAGGATTCTTTCCTTTAGAAAGACTTTTTGATTAGAACAATGTACCTATAAAATCCACTTTACAGCCCCAATCGGAAGAAGTGGAGGACTATGATATAGGAACTAAAAAAGAATCCAGGGTGGTAAAAATATCCAAGTTCCTCCCTCCCGAAGTGAAATTTAAGTATAAAGACCTGCTCAAACAGTATAAGGATGTTTTCGCCTGGTCTTATGATGAGTTAAGAACATATGCCACTTTCGTAATTGATAACAAGATACCTTTGAAGCCCGGAGTTAAATCGTTTAGGCAAAAGCTTAGATAGATCAACCTCATTTTGTTACCTGTGATCGAAAAAGAAGTTAAGAAACTTTTAGATGCGAAAATAATCGTACCTCTAAGATACTCAGACTGGGTAGCAAACCTGGTCCCGATAAGGAAAAAGAGTGGGGAAATCAGACTGTGTGTGGATTTCCGAAACTTAAATAATTCGTCTCTCAAGGACAATTATCCATTGCCCAAAATGGACCATGTATTAGAAAAGGTAGTTGGAGCAAACCGAATGTTTATGATCGACGAGTTCTCTGGTTATAATCAAATCACCATGAATGAGCAAGACAGAGAAAAAACTGCTTTCACCACACCATGGGGTACGTTCATGTATGAAAAAATGCCTTTTGGTTTGATGAATGCAGGGGCCACATTCCAGCGCGCTATGGACATTGCTTTCATAGGAGAAAGGGATAAGTTCGTAGTCATTTAGCTCAATGATTTGACAATTTTCTCTAAAACCGACGAAGAACACTTGATACATCTTAAACAAACTTTCGAAAAATGCCGCAGG
Source organism: Picea mariana (assembly GCA_032191745.1). NCBI lineage: Eukaryota > Viridiplantae > Streptophyta > Pinopsida > Pinales > Pinaceae > Picea > Picea mariana. Next base: position 5,878 of record JASDQU011379821.1, on the reverse strand, counting down.
TTTGGTCTATTTTAAACCCAAAGAAATCTCATTTCGCCATGCAGGAAGGTAAGCTATTGGGTCATATCGTATCTGGGGATGGGATCAGTATTGATCCTAAGAGGATTGAAGCAATAGATACTATAAATATTCCTAGAAATGTAAAATAAATTCAATCTTTCTTAGGTAAAATAAATTTCTTACGAAGGTTTATCCTAAATTTCGCTGAGATTGTGAGATTGATCACAGGTACGTTGAAGAAGGACAACGAAGTAAAATGGACAACCGAGGCCAAAGCATCATTCACACATATTAAGAAAGTCATAAGCGAGGCACCTGTGTTAGCGAGCCTAGACTATCTGAAAGATTTTCTTATTTTCTCATTTGCCTCTGAACACACTAACGCTGCGGTGCTCCTACAAAAGAATGAAGAAGGATTCAAACAACCGATCACGTTTTTTAGCAAGAGCCTTAGAGACGCATAACTGAAGTATGAGATAATATAAAAACAGGCGTACGCCATGGTAAAAGCATTAAGGCATTCAGAACTTATGTACTACACTCAAAGATAATTGCGTATGTGCCTACCATTTCTGTGAAAGATATATTGGTACAACCAGATAGCGATGGAAAAAGAGGGTGATGGCTCGCTAAAATCCAAGAATTCGATCTGGAAGTCAAACCGACCAAATTGATAAAAGGGCAAGGCCTGGCCAAACTCTTAGTTGAGTCAAATTTCAAAGCCCTAGATATCAATTGCCTGCAGGAAGGCGACGAAGACACGAACCTAAATGAGCTAGATGAGCAAACAGGCCCAAACAAGATTGAAGAGAAGTTCATATTGTCAGGCTGGTATATAGACATAGTGTCTTACCTGCTAACCTTAAAATGGCCAAATGAACTATCACCATCTAAAGCCAGAACTTTAAAAATCCATGTAGTTAAATATTGTATCGCCGAAAGTCAGCTATATTGGAAAGATTCACTCAGTTTCCTGTTAGTCTGTTTAGTTGAATCGAAAACTCAGCGGGTTATAGACGAATTTCATGAGGGAGTCTATGGGGGGCATCATGCATGGAGAGCTACAACTTACAAGATCTTGAGGGCTGGGTACTACTGGCCAAAACTCTTTTCAGACGTCAACGCCAAAGTGCGTGCCTGCAATCCTTGTCAACTATTCGCAGGTAAACAGAAGCTCCCGACACTGCCTCTAGTTCCAGTCAAAGCTGAAGCCCCATTTTAGCAATGGGGTCTACACTTCATAGGTGAAATTAATCCCCATTCCAGTGCTCAACACAAGTGGATCTTAACAGCTACAGATTATTTTACTAAGTGGGTGGAAGCCATTCCAACCAAAAGGGCAACGGACTCGGTGGTAATCGATTTCTTAGAAGACAATATTTTGTCAAGATTCGGCTGCCCCTGAAAGATAGTTACTGACAATGCCCAGGCCTTTAAATCTATGGCTATGATCAGCTTCTGTCAAAAGTATAACATCGTTCTTGGCCATTCCACAACATATTACCCCCGGGGCAATGGATTGGCTGAGTCATCTAACAAGAGCCTGGTAAATATAATCAAGAAAGTATTGGACGAAAATAAAAGGTCTTGGCATGTACACTTAAAATACTCATTGTGGGTGAACTGCATAAGCACAAAAAGGTCTATCGGCATTTCTCCTTTTCAGATGGTCTATGTTACATATGTTGTCCTACCAATAAAACTAGCGCTATCAGTGATGAAGTTATGGCAAGATCAAAATGAAGAACCCAATCATGTCACCAGGAGAATAAATCAGCTAATTGAGATTCAACAACATAGAGTCGAAGTAGATGAAAAGATGCAAAAGTACCAAGATGACATGAAGGCATTATTCGAACGCAAAACAAAGGACAGAGAATTCCTCTCAGGTGATTTAGTGTTAAAGTGGGATGCAAGAAAGGAAGAAGCAACAAAACATGGTAAATTTAACCACCTCTGGTATGGGCCATTCAGGGTCTCGGCTCTGGAAGGAAAAAATTCTTTCCTACTAGAAAATATAGACGGAGAATTCCTCAACGCCCCTGTCAATGGGCGGTATCTAAAGCATTACATGATGTAACAGTCACTAGATTTAAAAAAATAAAAATAAATAAAATAAATAAAATTAATTATTATATATATTTTGTGTACATATATGTATTTTTCATTTAAACATTGCTCTTGATTTTCTTTTTTCGTTCATGAACTTTCGACACATTTCGGATAAGATTCGTATTTTCCTTTTACAGGATTCCAACTGCATACGAAACAAGCAGGAGAAGTAAACTGAAAGTCGGTGTCAG
>JASDQU011379818.1:28290-40515 GCA_032191745.1 Picea mariana | reverse complement strand
ATAATAAAGAGAAGAAGAGTTGGTGGACGTAGCCCCAGGCTGGGGGTGAACCATGTATATCTTGTGTTATGGTTGCTTTGTACATTGTGATTGTTTTATTGTTTATATGGTTAATTCTTAGTGTATTAATGTATTCTTATATGGACATGATATGATAGCTCAGTGCTTAGTGATGTGAATGAATGTTAGATTTGATCTATTTCCTTATGCTAAGGGTTTAGATGTGGAAATCTGAGTGAATACTACAATGCTCTATAATTAGGGTTTTGTCTGCGAAGTAAATACAGTCTAGATACTAATGAATGATAATTTCTAAGCGTTTTGTTAAGGTGTTGTAATCACAGATCTGTGTCCCAGCTAGGTTGCAGACATCTGAGTCCTACAACCACCCCTTCCTCTACCTCAGATGAGACTTCATCTGCTTCGTAGGTGTTGTCGAAAGGGCCGGTAGTTAGGGTTTTGTTTGTGCATTGTTGAAGCATTGAACCCTGGGTATTCCCATGTGCCAACAAATGGTTCCATTGTCGGGACTTGAAACTGTGATTGTTGGGAACTGAGGAAAAGAAAGAAAGATCCGTGTGTAGATCTGTTGCTTGACTTGCGAAGCTCTGTGCTAATAAAGGAATAAGATTTGAAGAAAATAGGTAAGATATTAACACTTTGTGCTCTGAAAGATGTAATAACAATGAAATTTTTTAAGATTTGAAATCTTTGTGCTCTGAAAAGGTAAGATAAGTGAAAATTGTTTTTTTTTTCAAAAGTATGGATCTAGGTATGTTTGATAAATTTTGTCCTAGTCTGAAAACTAGGGCACCGTTAGAAGACAGAAGGTTTGATATGAGTAGATCTGATGAAATATATGTTATTCCTATGCATAGAAAGAATGTTTGGACGAACAAATGGATGCAATATCCTAGGAAGAATTTTTTGCAGGTTAATTACTGTGACCCTAGTGTGCAGTACAGAAAAAGTTGGATGCCATTTAAGAGAAAGCGAGGATTAACTCTTTGTTATAGTTGTAGAAGACCGGGCCATCTTACTAAGAATTTCCCTGATATAATACCTAGTTGTATTTGTTGTAAAGCTATGGACCATGAAGTTTTGGATTTCCCTAGAATGATTGCTAAGATTGAAAGAATGAATATGAGACTAGAAAACCCCGAGGAAGGCTAAGAAACTAAGACCATGGTAGAACCCCAGAAAGAATCAGAGACTGTATTATTACGAATAAAAGAAACCCTGAATGATTACAAAAATACCAATTTATCAGAGATATTCAAAGAAAAAGAACTTATAGAAGCAAGAATAAGAGACTTCGACATAGACTATGTTCTAGATGACAAAACACAGGTGAATGTCATGATAGAAAGTACATGGGAAATTTTGGGAAGGCCTGCTATGGTTCCTTCATTAGGAGGAATAGGATTCTTTAGAGGAAAATTGATAACCCTATGTGGAAGACTTACCCAGACCTCTATGCGTGCTCATGGAACTTTGATAGAAGAATAATTTGAGGTTGTTAAATTAGTTGAGAACAACACCCCATTTTCTCTGTTATTAGGAAAACCTGGATTGAGAGAGATCATATCTGGAGAAAAGAAGAAGAGTCCCTAGAACAGAATAAGAAAGAATTAAAATATTTCATGACTAGGAGAATAGCGCGCTTGATAGAAGAAAAGGAGGACAAGTCGAAGCATCTTAGGACCAGAGACCGGGTTGTCAAAGATGAAAAAATGTAGGAAGACTTGAAGAACCTATCCATACAGAAAATTAGAGCACCTACCCCAGACAGAAAAGAAGTATTACCCTCGAACCCTATGATAGAATATCATCAACACGAAGTTACTATGTTGAGTACGAATAAGAATCATAATGGAAAGAGGAATACCAAGACACCGATCACAGGGAAGAAAGATAGAAAGCTCAGTAAGAAGAGAGAAAATCTAGAAAAGTTGCAAGAGGTTCCAGAGGAGACTTTGCAGAAGGTAGGTTTGAAAAACTTGAACTTTGTTGGGATATCAGAACAATGCCAAGTGGCACTTCGCCATGGTAGAGCGATACGACCATTGGAATAATTATAACCATTAGATCGACGCCCGAAACAGTTAGAATGATAGTTATGGCCAGAAAGCTCACCATCGGGCGGACCATGCCGTAATAGATAGAACTGCATTGATGAAGGCTTCTCACCCATTGGAGAGATCCGTTACACCGTTGTATACTTATTCTATCGATTGTTGCACCGAGAATACTTTTGCAAATTGTATCTGCGCCAACAAGAGAACTCATTGTTTCCGTGTTGTGTTTACTAAGAATTCGTTACTTGTTGAGCATGTGTTCATAGACTTGAGTATCTGATATCAAGCATGTCTGTCGGACGAACTCAGCTTAGTTGAAAATTCCATAGAAGAAGTCTTAATCGATCTAATGGCTGAAAAAGTAAAGTCCGTAGGAATTCAAGATTCATCGACGAGAGGAGTTCAAGACTCTTCGTCGCCTACTCACAGATTTGGACCATCCAGAGCCACAGTTGAGAAAAGAACCAAGCATCAAGATGAATGTTGTAGGTGAATCCCCATATGGACAAGTCGATTCCTTCTTGGTCTCTATACTCCTAAGGCCAAGACAGAAAAGTTCTTAACATGGACACTGAATTCCTTTTAGATCTAATCAAGCTAATAAATGAAAGAGAAGGAGAAAAATATGTACCTTGTTAATGGCGTTCGTCCCTGCAAAGTCCAGGATGAGCTCTGATCCTAAGCTCCCTGATAGGTCTTGTAGGACAAACAAAGGTACAAAACACTTCCTACTCTACTGATATTATCTCAAACATAGATTCATCTACTGCAAACAAACTCATATGGAACAAGCATAAGTTTGAAAGAAATAGGCCAAGCATTGATTATATTAATGAGAACAAGTAAAAGTACTTACAATCCTTTGAATGNTCTTCCAGTTCTCCTTGTCCAACCCCTTTGCTCAAGTAATCTACATTGATTTCTTTGATGACAACTCACTCATGAGATCATAAGTTTCACATCTCCAATATTTTCCATGTACCTTTCACCATGAGAAGGCCTCCTTATATAACCTTGGAGAGGTCCAACCACTTGAGATATCTTTGGGATAAGTTGAGGATCCCTCTCCTTCACTTGAACATATTCCCTAAGATCATGCCTTGACCATCTATTGGAATCCAACAACCTTTAGGAATTGAGGGATTCTTCCCTGATTTGCCCCAATAAACCCAAAATTTTCTCAGAAAATGGTAGTGCTCCCCCAAAGGGGTGCACAGGGTGCTCAAACACTCCTCCAAAGAGGATAAGGAAGTTCCAACACTCTGTGACAGTGGGTAGGGAAGCGCTCCTCTCCAAAATTCATTTTTTAATAGTTCTTTCAGTGTCAAAAGGTTTGTACTCAATGTCAAGTGACTTCTCTTCTTCAAAACTAGTATTTGGGGTGTCTTAAGTGTCTTTGTGATGTCGTTAGAGGCACGACATGAAAAATATGGTAGTTGTTGGCACAGGGGCAGACCCAGGGTTCAATGCTCAAGAGCGCATCAACAAATCCCTAACTATTGGCCCTTTCGGCAACACCTGTGAAGCAGATGAAGTCTCACCCGAGGTAGAGGCAAGGGTGGTTGCAAGACTCAGGTGTCTGCAACCTTAGATGGGACACATATCTGTGATTATATCCTTTACAGAGTACTTAGCATTGTTCATTCATTACTATTCACCCTTATTGTACTTTGCAGATAAGACAAAACATCGCAGTACTTGCTCAGATATAAAATATTTCAATGCTTAGGAAAAAAAAAACATATTAGATCCTGTAGATTAGCACTAAGCATCCTCGTACACATCAGATATACTATTCATATACATCTAGTGAATCACAAAACATAAGAAAATCTATCTAATCATGGCATAACACTTAGCAAGATAGTGAAAACACAAGGAATCAACAGCACAAAGCATGACACACAGGTTTACATGGTTCATCCCCACCCTGGGGCTACGTCCACAAAGTATTCTTCTTCTTTATTAGCTTTGGTCAATTTGATTACAACACAGAGCTTAAATGTACTCTGCATAGGACAGGAGATCTGTGCGCACCTTGCCAGATCCTCCTTCCCCAAGTATATATAACACAAAGCCTTCCTACAATCCATGCACTCAGCACTTACAACACTTGCACTCAGCTCTGCAAGCCTCTTACAATCATGCATAGAGCATTTACATTTGATCACATAGATATAATTACTAGCACTAAGCCATCAACTCTTCTTACATTTCCTAGGTTTTTAATCAGCCAACTGTGCTATGAGCAGTTGCTTCCCTCAAATCTCTTACTTTTTGTGGAGTCTTGGGCACGGTACAAAGTTCCAGATCTGTGATATGCTGTTGAAGTTGTTGGATTACTTCTTCAAGTTGTGTCACCTGTTGTGGTACATGTTCTTCAATTTTCACTTCAATGACCATCACAGAGCAAAGTGCTCTGTGAACTCTTTCTTGTACTTCAAGTTGCTCTGCTAGCAACCGGTCCTTGCTCTGCTATAACTGTGCTTTTTCCTCCTCCCACTTCTCTTCTAGGGAAAGATTTTCTTGTTCTTCCTTCCTCTGTTGTACTATATGTGCTCTTTGTACTTGTTCCAAAGCCTGGGTGGCTTGTGTTGTGTCTTCTTGAGCTTGTCGAAGGTGAGCTTCGAATTTCTCAATGATCTGGCGTAATTGGGTGGGCTCATCACATGTTATTGTTGTTTAAATTGTCAAGGGCTCCATAGAAAATACTCTACTGGACTGGAGTGCTTGTTGCACTTCTTGAAATTCACCCTTGAGTCAGATGAATATCTCCTCCTGCTTCACTTCTTTCCTGTCTGCGATCTCTAGTGAAGCATCATTCAACGCAATGATCAAGAAGTTGAAGTCATCCTGTGTGAGGGTAGTCTTGAATGTAGTCTAGGTGGATTTAGTTTTCTTTTGGGATGAGGGATTTGGTGGGGTATTCTTCCTTTTCTTAGAGGGATCCTCCTCCTCTCCAGGCGGAGTAACCTTACCTTTGTTTTTCTCAACTTCTATTCCACCTAGGTCTTCATCATCACCTTCTTTCACAGGTGAGATTGAAGTAGTCTTCATGGATGTGCTATGGATATCTTGAATTTCCACATCCTTCTTATTCTTGCATGGTCCAAGTGTATCCAACATAGCTTCAAGGATATCCATTTCGGACATCTCTGTGGGGTCTGCTGCAACAAGGAGGTCCGTCGAACATTCCTTAGTAATCTTCTCCAAGTCTTCTTCTGTCAACTTATAATATGACTGGAGTTTTTGTTTGTGCTCATCATCGCGCACTGTGATATAAGTGAAGTGGAGGTTTGCACTGAATTTGATAAAAGGTCTAAACCTATGAAGTGTGTTTGGTGTGAGGCATGGTGTAGAATGGATTGCATTCTTTAATTGATTGTAATAAGGATGGAAAATGACATTGGACTGCCATTGCTTGTTCATGTCGATGGAGCCCCACAACGTACAGAACTTCACGGCCAGTGGTTCGAAGGGTTCAATCTCTAGAAAAGTGGCACTTTCTGGTAGCTCCCAAGCGATGAAAGCAATGAGTATGAGAAACCAACCAAAGTGGAAGTCATACCCTTGGTCTTGCGCTTGTCTRCAGTCAAGCTCTAGTTGATTTACAAGGTACTTTGCCTAGTTCATTTGTAGTCCCTCCACGCACTTTCTTGCGAGGTAAACTACAAATCTAGTCACCTGTGTGGGTCTGTTCTTGCAGACTAACTTCCATGCGATCAACTAGAAACGGAGGCGCACTGCTGCATTCTCAATGGAGGCTACCTTGTAACCTCGCGTGCCCTTCTCTATATCGCCATATGTGTCTTTTATTTGGTTGGAGAGAGCATGATCTACGGTCTTTCCAGGGTAAAAATCGTGCGGTTCAGGGCCCTACATGCTTATCCCTGTGATCCGATTGATCAGAATCAGATCCATAGTGATGCGGCGGTCCAACCATAAGTATCCTCCGTGGTATCAAGACAACAACAATATGACGCATGCATTCACTTACTGATGCCTCCCAAAATGTGGAATCTTCATTACATTGAGGAGGGTTGACTGTGCGAGGTTATGGGTCCATTGCTGAGGGACAATCTTCGGGTTCCTCCCTTTTGTGATAGTTAAGTACTTGTGCAGGGCTAGCATACTTTAAACCTTGTGATCTCCAAGGTTAAAATCACTAAATTTCAGCGCAGAGAGCTTATCCTGGTCAACACGAACTACACAAACTCCTTTTGGGAGGTACGCAGTGACCACAACATAGTCAAAGTTTCTGGGTACAGTTTCTCGATTCACTGTGAAACTTAGTGGTGGGATATACTTAGGCAAGATACTTGGGATCATCTTCATAGTGGAAAATTCATTTTTGAGCTTAGATCATCTTTCCGAAGGCAGTTGGGATGGTCTTGCTCGAGTAGTGGAGGGGGAAGCTGGAAATTCTCCTGAGGATAATGCCTATACACCTGTAGACACTCCTCGCTCCGACATGACTCTCTTAGTCATTAAGTCAATTAAAAATTCTTCAACGATTTTCTCAACAACGCTGAGCTTTTCCAACATACAAGCTTGGGTCAGCTAGCTTGAGTGTGAAAGGAATTCCTAGGCTACAATGAATAGTATGGGAATAAGGCAATGCTCTCAGGGTGAGTTAATCTCAGGTTTCGAGCTCAAATTCTCACTTATCAAAAAGTATTCTAGGTGCGTGGCACGATGGACTAAGTAGGTGAACTTAGTAACAGTCTGTTGGCAATGGTTATGATCCTTCATTAACTCTTGTTCGACCTGTTACGATGCTTTTCAACAGTTGGATGACGAACCTTTATTTCTTTTCTACCCGTTCGAAGCAAAATTCGAATGGATATATTGGCCCCAATGGCTATATTTCTTCATGATGGCAAAGTACTCTATGTCGTTGTTCTGATATCTCGACGAAGTTCCAATTCTACAATTTATTTGTCTACGAAGTATCCTCTAGAACCTCTTGTAACCTTATAGCATTAGACCTTTTATTTCTTAACTTTCTAGCCTTCTTCCTAGTGAGCATCATCTCAGTAATGCTTTTACCATTCTGATGCTTATATTTTGTGGTCTTAGTTACTTTGCGTTGTTGAAATTCTTTTCTAGGGTTCCTGGATAATACTTCTTCTGTATAAAAAATAGGTAACTTAATCTGTTGCGGATCCTCTAGTGTTATCTTAGCCTTGACATCAGAGTTGCTGGTATTAAATATCTCTTCTCTTCTGTTCTTCAATCAAGTGCACGATCCTTCTGGTCATAAAGTCTTTTAACTCTTGCTTCTTTTGTTCCAAAACTTCTTTTTCTTGTTTTCGTCTGGCTTGTTCTCTATCAATCCAAGGTTTTCCTATGAGCAAGGTAAATGGGGCACTGTCTTCAAAACATTTAATAATCTCAAAGTCTCCCTCTGTCGAAGTTACATTGACAGTCATAGGTATCCAGGTGAGCCTTCCACATAGGTTTACTAGCTTTCCTTTGAATAAACTTGTCCCTCCTAGGGAAGGGATCATGGCGGGCTTTCCTATAGCTTCCCAAGTTCTTTCTGGCATAATGTTCACTTGTGTTTCTTCATCAAGAATACAATCAATGTCGAAGTATCCTATTCTTGCTTCGACTTTCTTCTTTTCTTTGAAGAGCTCTGATAGCCTAACATGTCGATGATCATTCACAATGTCTTTCATCTGGAGCAATATCTTTTCTGATTCCTTATGAGTTTCTACTATTTCTGGATCTTCCTTAGGGTTTTCTTCATTCAGATTCATTCTTTCAATATTAGCAATCATTCTAGGGAAATCCAACACTTCATGGTCCAAATATTTGCAATAGAGACAACTAGGTATTTTACCAGGGCATTCCTTAGCAAGATGTCCTAGTCTTCTGCAACTATAACAGAGGGTTAACCCTCTCTTCCATTTAAATGTTCCCCAACTTCTTCTGTACTACGCACCAGGATCATGGTAGCTAGCCTGCAAAAAATGCTTTCTAGGATCCTGCATCCACTTGTTAGTCATGGATGATTTTAGGGGCTAAATTTCTCTCATGGGCTAATTTTCCATGGTTTTTCCAAAAACGAGATTCGCTATTTTAAAAATGATTCACCCAAATTCTATAGGATAAAATTATTTTACCTTAAACATCGCCAAAATTTTATAAAAACTATATAAAATCCTTAGAAATTTGAATATTTTTATAAAAATATTGCCAAACATTTATAGTTGGCATATGAAGGATTAGTAAGATTCGCCAAGGTCTCTGCATTTTAAAATAAATTTCCATCCTTAAAATCATCCCTATTGTTAGTCCAGACATTATTTTTATGCATAGGTATGACATGTCTATCATTATACTTATCAAATCTATTCATATCAAAATTTCTTTCAATATTAATGCCCTAGTTTTGAAGCTAGGACAAAATCTATCAAGCATAGCTAGATCCATGCTTTAGAAACAAAAAAATTCACTTATCTTATTTCTACAGAGCACAAAGCTTTCAGATCTATAAACTTCTGACTATTCTTACCTTTATTAGAGCACAAAGATTTACAGATCTTACCTCTTTTCTATAGATCTGACTTCTTTCTTTCAAAGATTTCCACTTTTACTTTTCTTAGAGCACAAAGTGTTCATATCTCGCTTCTTTTCTTCGGATATGATCTTCCTTTCTTCAGATATGACCTTATTCTTGGCAAAAAGCTTCACAGTTCGAGTAAAAATCTGTGCACTAGGGAAACAGATCTACACATAGAGCTTTCTTTTGCACAAAGTTTCTTTGTCCACAGTTCCCAACAATCACAGTTTCAGGTACCGACAACAGAACCATTTGTTTCCATAGTGGTAGACCCAGGGTTCAAATTTCAAGAGCACGCCAACAAATCCCTAACTACCAGCCCTTTCGACAACACCTGCGAATCAGATGAATTCTCACTCGAGGTAGAGGCAGGGGTGGTTGCAAGACTCATGTGTCTACAACCTTAGCTGGGACACAAATTTGTGATTATGTCCTTTATAGAGTACTTAACATCATTCATTAATCACTATTCACCCTTATTATACTTCGCAGATAAGACAGAACATCACAGTACTTGCTCAGATATAAGATATTTCAGTGCTTATCAACAACAAAACATATTAGATATTGTAGATCAACACTAAGCATCCTCATACAAATCATATATACTATTCATATACATCTATTGAATCACAAAACATAAGCAAATCTATCTAATCATGGCATAGCACTTACCAAGATAGTGAAAACACAAGGAGACAACATCACAAAGCATGACACATAGGTTTACGTGGTTCACCCCCACCTTGGGGCTACATCCACAAAGTCTTCTTCTTCTTTATTAGATTTGGTCAATCTGATTACAACACAGAGATTAACTGTACTCTGCATAGGATAGGAGATCTACGTGCACCTTGCTAGATCCTCCTTCCCCGAGTAGATCTAACAAAGATCCTTCTTACAATCTGTGCACTCAGTACTTACAGCACTTGCACTCAACTCTGCAAGCCTCTTACAATCATGCATAGAGAATTTACATTCGATCACATAGATCTAATTGCTAGCACTAAGCCATTGACTCTTCTTACATTGCCTAGCTACTTATTCATACTTTAAAAAATAGGCCTAAACATGGGTAAACCCATGGGCTGACATCCCTTCCCCATTACATTAACCCAAAAACCTAAAAGGGCCGCAAAAGTGGGTTGAGATCCCATGATCTCTGCTTCGCCTGGCGCTCCATCTTTGACAGGGTGTCGATGTCCAAAAACGGTCCAATATGACCAAGTGTTCCGAAAAACTTGGTCAAGGACCAACAAAAGTATGATGTTTATGACACTTGCAACACTTATGGTCAAGATGCGACACTTGCAAACAAGATGCGATACTTACAACACTTGTAATGACGACACTTGCGACACTATCGAAGTGAGTAATTTTGATGTGTAACAATGACTTGGTGAATGCGAAGTTGATCCCATATATAATGCCTGACTACATCTTGCCCTTGGCCAGTGCGGTGATTCATGACAGTGTCGCAAGGGACTTAGATTACACCCTGGTTACTATGTACCTCCTGAAGGGGATACATGTAGTTCGAACCCAGCTAGACAAGATCATGACATTAAAATTCAGCAACTTCAACCTAGGGGATCGAAAGAACCATAGAATGATCTCCCCTCACAGGTACTTGACTAGGATGAAGGGGAAGAACTTGAGGATAATCCCCCAACCATAGACCATGAACCTCACACAGTCCACTATCTTGAACGTGATGAAGATACCACATTTTGGAAGGCACCAGGAAGTCAATGTGTGCAGTAAGCTCCCGTTGTCGTGTTACCATGGTAGTTATATATGGCTAGATAGATGCATCATCACTGATCCATAGGATCATTGGATTAAGCATTCAAGGACCAGACCTGCAAGACATCTACCCAGGGAAGGCTGCAGATTGTGCCCTGGCATAGAGGATTAAGGATACCTATGGCGATGTAGAAAAGGGGGCGCGAGGCTACAAGGTAGCCTCCATCCAGAATGGTGCAGTGTGTCTGGCCTGCCAACTGATCGTAGGGAAGCTAGTGAGAATGAATATACCTACATAGGTCATAGGGTTCATTGTTGACCTCGCTGGAAAATGCGTAGAAGGACTACAGATGAATTGGGAAAAGTACTTAGCCAACCAGCTAGAATTGGATTGTCATGAAGCTCGGGATCAGGGATAGGAGTTCCAATTTAGCTGGCTCCTGATCCTCATCAAGTTTATAGCTTGGGATATGATGGAAGGTGTGACCTTCCCCAACATTGAGCCGTTCAAGCCGCTCACTATGAAGTTTACCATGCTCTGGTATTCGAGTGATATGGGAAAACAGTGGCAATCGAATGCAGTATTCCATACCTACTATTTCCATTTAAAGAGGGCCATTGAAGTTGTCCCTCGTATGACACCGAACACCCTACACCGGTTCAAGCCCCTTATGAATTTCTGCACAAATTGACATTTTACTTATTTCATTGTGCGCACAGACGAGAGTAAAGAAGAAATTTAGTCATATTATAAGCTCACATAAGAGGACCTAGAAGAGAGAACTAAGGTCTGGCCTGCAGATCTCCTTATCCTTGTTGACCCCATAGAATTTTCCAATCCCTAACTAATCAGAATCCCAAAGGCCACTCACGAAGAACATGACACATTTGGAACCAACAGAAGGAAGAAGATAGAATAGGTACAGAACCTGAGTAGTGCATCAAAAGAAACTACTTCAGAATCACCTAGAGGAGGAGGTAACGATGAAGTAGATAAATAAGAGAACAATGGGAAAGAATATTAGCAGAAGAAAGGTGAGGTAACATTGCCTAGGGATCCTGTTGATGAGACTAATCCATCTAAGAAAATAAAGGTTTCTCCCATGAAACCTATCTCGCAGAAGAAATCCATAGCTAGTAAGACCAAGTTGCAGACTATTCTCACGCTCGATGACTTCGACTTTATCATTGCAGATGTATCAGATGCCTCACATGAAATTTTGAAGAACAACAAGGCCAAACCAGAGGCCATGTATGATAGAATTGAGACAAAGCTGAGAGTAGTTCAACAAGCCCTTCACTCCAGCTGTGCATTTTCTACTACGCCCTTGCCATTAGAAGAACCAGAGTTGGGAGACGAGCCTGCCTAATTCCACAGAATAGTTGATGCGACCAAAGCTCACCTTCGTCGTGCCCAGGAAGAAAAGGAATAGGCCACAGTGGCCCTGAAACAAGCACAAGAAGCGGTGATAGAATAACACATGATTACGCAGTAGGATAAAGTTGCCCTCCAGTCAAAATTCGAAGAAGAGAAAGCACAAATCCAGGGAGAGAAGGAACAGTTGCTCTCCGAGCAGGTTGGAGTAAAAGAAGCATTCAATAGAGAACTCTGCTCTGTGATGGGCTTAGAGTGAAAGGAGGAATACCCAGTATATCATCAAGTAGCAAAGCTCACTGAAGCTGTTCAACAACCTCAACAAAGAATAATAGATCTAGAGTTATGGTCAGTGACAAACACTCCGTAGGATGTGTGGGATCAAAGAGAAGCAACTGCTTGGAGTGTAGTTGAGAGAATCAAGACATTCTCCATGGAATGTAAACAGCTCAGTGATC
>JASDQU011379818.1:10129-20457 GCA_032191745.1 Picea mariana | reverse complement strand
AGTGATTCATCCAAAGCCTATAGAATATATATTCCAGAACAACACAAAATAGAAGTAAGTAGAGACGTAATGTTCAATGAAAGGATGGCCTTCAGAAAATATATTGAAGAAATTATAGAAGAAGAAGAAATTGAAGAACCAAATGAAGAAAACACAGAAAATTAAAATAACGAAAAGGATCAACCTGATCACCCTATGGAGCCATGTGAGAATATTGATCCATATATCATACCAAAGAACAAGAAACAACCAGCTTGGCTTGAAGCCACATTACAAGACACATCAAGGTTCCAGAAGGAACATCTAGGAAGAGTAAAAGACTGAAACGTTTCTCAAGTTATGCAGCATACATGACAAAACTTCTAGATGAAGAACCTACTACATTCAAAAAAGTAGTCCAAAAGGGACAATGTAAATAAGATATGGCAGAAGAACATCAGTCCATTATGAAAAATGAAGTATGGGAAATTGTACCCGGATGTAAAGAAAAATCTGTGGTAACCTCCAAATGGGTATACAAGATCAAACATGTAGCAGATGGAAGCGTGGATAAATATAAGGCAAGATTCGTGGCCAGAGGGTTCTCCCAGAAGGAGGGAGAAGATTACGATGAAACATTTTCTCCAGTGGCAAGGTATACCTCCATCAGAGTGATCATATCTCTTGCCGCTTCCATGGGATGGAATCTACACCAGATAGATGTAAAGACAACCTTTCTCAATGGAGCTATTGAAGAAGAAGTATATATTGAACAACCTTAAGGATTCAAGGTACATTCCAGAGACACTCATGTTTGTAGATTGAAGAAATATCTATATGGACTCAAGCAAGCTCCAAGAGCTTGGTACACCAGAATGGACAACTATCTAACAAGACTTGGTTTCTCCAAAAGTCATGCAGATCCAAACCTTTATTACAAAGTCGTGGATAACGCACCTATAATTCTACTATTATATGTTGATGATCTATTCATAACAGGTGAAGAATTTATAATCATCTAGTGCAAGAAGGAATTAGCCTCTGAATTTGATATGAAAGATCTAGGTCTCATGCATTATTACTTGGGACTAGAAGTATGGCAGAAGCGTGGTGAAGTATTCCTTGGACAAGGAAAATACACAATAAAGATTCTTCAGAAGTTTGGAATGATGGAATGTAAGTCCATGGACACTCCTATGAATGCGGATATAATAAAATTAAAAGTCCCATATTTTGATTCAGTAGATCCATCTCTATATCGACAACTAATTGGATTATTGATGTATTTGGTAAATACTCGACCAGACATTTGATTTGCTGTAAATACATTAAGTTAGTTCCAGGTGGACCCTAGACAAGAGCATTGGATAGCTGCAAAGCATGTCTTAAGATATATTCGTGGGACAATAAAATATGGCTTGAGATATATAACATCCAGTGATATCTAAATTCATGGATTCACAGACTTTGATTGGGCAGGAAGTGCAGAATATAGAAAGAGTACTTCAGGTATGTGTTTCATCTTGGGCTCCGCTATGATATCTTGGGGTAGCAGGAAAAAAAAGTCTGTCGCACTCAGTACAGCAGAAGCAGAGTATATGGCAGCCTGTGAAGCATGCACATAAGCAATATGGCTAAGGAAGTTAATCTCCGATTTATTTGATCAGACTCCAGAATCAACCATAATAAATTGTGATAATCAGAGTTGTATAAGATTATCTAAACATCCAATGTTTCATGAAAGGTCGAAGCACATTGAGAACAAATACTACTTAATTCGAGATAAATTCCAAGAAGGAGAAGTAAAGCTCGAGTATATCCCCACTGATGAGTAGACAATAGATATCCTGACAAAACCTCTATCCAGAATCAAGTTTGCATATTTCCGAGAAAAAGATGGGGATCGTGGAAATAACTCCCTTAGTTGAAAGGGAATATTCTCCAAGCTAGGAGAAGGTATGAAAAAATATTCTTGAAAAATATTTATTTTTGTGATTTAAATAACTCTCCAGTTAGGAGGGAGCATTGAAAACATTTTTTATTTATTTTTTATAATTGAAAAATAGTCCAGATTGGACAGATCCTTTCCTATTCAGAATGTGGATTGAGATTTCTGACGGATAGTGACCTCCCATTGTATGGGAGGCAGACTGATAGTTGATGTATCATAGACAATGAATTCCCATTGTGGTTAACATGGGGAGTGGTCTAGAACAGTCATTCTTCTTGGCAGTCACTCTGAGAAGTGGTCAAGTAGAATGGTCCGCCTCGTCGGGAATTCATTCTTTCGAAGTTCACAGTTGTGAGAAGTTTTGAAGAATGGTCTGTTTTGGAGGTTGATGCAAGATAGACATTCCCTAGGGTAGACTCATTCTCTCCAGGTTATGATTTGTTTAGTGTCGGAGGAATGGACCAGGGTGGGGAACGGTCTGGATAGTTCTTCCTTAGGGTTATACATTCTCTCCAGGGTGCACTTTGATAAGTGTAGGAGGAATGTCCCGGGGTGGGGAACAGTCCAGGATCAACAATCAGGGCCAGTCATTCCTTAGGGTTTATACATTCTCTCCAGGGTGCACTTTAATTAATGTAGGAGGAATGGCCCAGGGTGGGGAATGGTCCAAACATTTCTTAGGGTTTATACATTCTGTCCATGGTGCACATTAATTAATGTAGGAAGAATGGCACAGGGTGAGAAATGGTCCAGGCTTAGAAATCAGAAATAATCCTTCTTCCTTGTTTGAGAAGAATGGGGCAGATAGACCATTGTTGATATTCTATACTGAGGGCAAATATTCTTTCAGGTCTCACAGACGTGAGTGAAAGATTGGCCCAGATGATTCAGTTTCTATCATAACATTGTTTCTATGCAGGTTGCTATCAGATGTTTGTTATGAAGTTTATATAACATTAGATATACTACTATGGTGGATTTGTTCCACTATTTATGACTATGTTTCACGGTTTGAGTAGTTGCATACTACCTGAATAGACACAAGTGTGTTCTATCAAATTGATATTGTACGAGTTGTCATAGGATATTATCCAGTTGGATAATAATGATAGGTGCTCGTGTTGCTACCAATTGAATGGTCTGTTGTGATCAAGATCCTACCTCCCTAGCTAGAAGGGAGTGTTAATATTATGGTATCTTCGGGAGGTATGAACCTCTATTGTGACCTATGATGAGACTAGAATCCTCCGGAAGGAAGCAAAGAACTGAAGGAAACCCTAGACAAGTTGTCATCTGGATAAATACATTTAAAATGAATTTATTGATACCTAGAAGGAGAATTCGGCCCCAGTTAGCCTGCCCAGTTCACTATAAATACAGGGCACCAGTCCTCATTATTCATCATCTCAGTAGTTGCAGAGAGAGCCAAATCTACACAGGCAGTGGTAGTTTTTGGTGCACAAGTTTCTGGGAGAGCTAGGAAAGTGAGCGCTAGCTTCTGGGTGGGATTATCTGTTCAACTTAGTTTCTATTCTTGCTTGGTGCATTAGCCTCTCTTGGCTATTGGATTTCTACTAGGATTCTCTTCTTAGTCAAGGTCAAGGTGCTTGGAGGGTATCATCAATGGTAAAACGAGCACAATCCTCTATATTCTAACAAGTAGTCACTACAGTTGAGAAATGCTTGGAAGGACCAGTGAACGAGGAAGTTCTTTAGGAGTTCGCCGAGCAAGAGGCCTTGGTATAGCAATAGGTTGAAGTAGCTCGAGCCAAGATTGATTCTTTTGAAGTAGAATTAACCAAAGCAGAGTGACTCGGAATGCGTCATAGGTGAGTTTTTGGGGCCCGTTGGCCCTTGACCATGTTTTGGAGATCCTTGGTTAGGTTTAACCTATTTTGGGACATCGACAGGATATCGAAGGTAGAGCACAAGTCGAAGAAGATATCACGGAATCTCGGCCCCTTTTTAGGGATTTTTGGGTTTTGGGCTTATGTAACAAGTATGCGGATGTCGGCCCATGGGTTTACCCATGTTTTAGACCAGTTTGTAATGTACAACTAAATGTCTAGGCAATGTAGGAAGAGACAATAAGGATGATATAGACATCTATGTGATGATGTTCTAAGTGCAAGTGATAGTTTTACATGCTTTTTGCATACTGTGTGAAGCTTGCAAGGCTAAGTTCAATTGACTATAAGAGATTGTGTAAAGGATTTGTGGTGTAACCTAGCTCGGGGAAGGAGTATCTAGTTGAGTGTGCGCAGATCTCCTCTCCTATGCGGAGTAGGATCTTGTGGCTCTGTGCATGTAGATGATTGAATGAAGATAATAAAGAGAAGAAGAGTTGGTGGACGTAGCCCTGGGCTGGGGGTGAACCACGTATATATTTTGTTATGGTTTCTTTGTGCATTGTGATTGTTTTATTTTTCATATGGTTAATGCTTAGTGTAGTAATGTATTCTTAGATGGACATGATATGATATCTTAGTGCTTAGTGATGTAAATGAATGTTAGATCTGATCTATTTCCTTAATATGGTAAGGATTTAGATGTGGCATATTTGAGTGAACACTACATTGCTCTGTAATTAAGGTTTTGTCTGCGAAGTAAATACATGCTAGATACTAATGAATGATAATTTCTAAGTGTTCTATTAAGGTGTTGTAATCAAAGATCTATATCCCAGCTAGGTTGAAGACATCTGAGTCCTACAACCACCCCTGCCTCTACCTCGGGTGAGACTTCATCTGCTTCACAGGTGTTGTCAAAAGGGCCAATAGTTAGGGTTTTGTTGGTGCATTTTTGAAGTGTTGAACCCTGGGTCTTCCCCTGTGCCAATAGTAAGACTATTCGATGATTCTCAGAGAACAAAGAGATGAAAGCGCCATGTGGCGATATTTTGTTTTACTTAGCTTGCAATTTTAATAGTTATTTTTAGTTAATGATTCATTATAAATAAGAGGATTTACCTTTTAGAAATGGTCAATGGTTTTTGGAAAGAACCCTCATTTTTAGAATTGTAAAGAACTATTTTTGAACTACCTTAATTGAGAAGTCTTGTTTAGGACCGGAGACAAATTTTTGTTTTTCATCAAAGGCATTGTGTGATTGGATTGAGGAGGAATTACTTCCAACTTTATTTCATTAATGTATGATGTAATGAGTAAGAGTTTCTGAATCTATTGATAAGTTAGTTGTTTCAATATTTTTGTAGTTCTTGTCTCTAATGATGAAAGCAAATCATTGTGTTCATGTGTGATTAATGCTAGAGCTAAGGAAACTATTTTTCTTGCCATCATCTTATTGCATGCGTGTTTTCTTACGATAATTGTATCTCAATCAATAATTGAAATACCAACAAATTAATGTATTAGTACTGGGCTTGTCATAGGTTTGAATATCTTTGTTTACATACTTGACCACAAGGGTTATGCCAAGCTCAACCTTCTTCAGTAGTTAAAAACCCCCTTTACCAACTGGTTTATACTAGCACACATCTTTTGATCATACCCATCTAATAAAATAATAGACAAAAGGAGAACGTTTAAACTGAAGGGGGAACTTTCATAAGAAGATATCTCGTCAATCACTATGTAAATCCCATCGATAAATTGGCTAGATTGAAAGATATGGAGAACCATTCCACCATCAAATGTTGCAGATTCTAATTGGGCCTTCATGGCGGGTTTGGTTCCTTCTATTGAATTAAAGGGATTTAGGACCCCTCAATACCATCCTGTAGGTTTCCTTTTCAAATATTGTTTTTACTCCTACATTGTCCATTTTTCTTACATAAATCAAATTTTTGGCCAAACCTAGGATGTGCAGAACACTAGGAAGTGTTCTAATCCTTCCATCTATGAGCCTCAACTTGAATTTTCCTTGTCCTATGATTCTGGTTTTCAAATCATCACCTAATAAAACATTACCTCCATCATACCTTTCATATTCATAGAACCACTCTTGGTGGGGAGTCATATGAAAGGATGCACCTGATTCAACCAACCATGCCTCATGATCTGCATGTATGCTTGATGAAGCCAAGTACACATCCCCTCCTTCTTCCTTGGAGTTATTTTCTTCTATAGAAGGAGATTCTTCAGATCCCTTCTTTTTCTCAACTTTGGATCTAAACTACTTCTTGTAGTGCCATTATTTTCCACATCTCCAACATACCTTTACAAAAATTTTGGGAGATTTAGATCTACCCTTAGACTTAGATATCCCAATTGAGAACTTAGATCTATTTCTTTACTGGGAGCGTCCCCTTGCAAATAATTCATTTGTGTTTTTTCCTTCCATGTTCTTCTGTCTCATCTCCTCCGACAACAAGGATGAGACCACTTCATAAAAATTCAAGACAATTGTATTACTACCTATGGCCACAGCCAGAATATCCCACTAGTCTAGTAAAGAACATAGTAAATTAATACACTTATATTCATCTGAAATTTTAATCTCAATAGATACTAACTGACTTACCATAGTATTGAAGGCGTTCAAATGCTCTGCCACCAATTCTCCATCTCTCATCCTCAGGTTATATGAATTCTTTCTCAGGAATAGTTTATTTACTAGGGACTTAGACTGATAAAACTTCCCCAACTCATCCCATAAATCCTTGGTTGTAGCTTCCTTTGACACATTCAATAATACTGAATATGAGAGGCATAATCGAATTGTGCTATTTGCCTTTTGATCCAAATTTTTCCAGTCATCTGTTGAAGTTCCTATAGGTATACTACCTGGATCTACCACGATCCACTTATGTATGTCCACCAACATATGTTCCATATTGATCTTCCACAACTCAAAAATTTTCCCATTAAACTTCTCAATCTCCATTTTTGACTTGCTCACCATTTTTTTTCACCTGAAAAATAAATACCACAGATCTCCCACTATAACAAGGCTTATCATAGTCCTGAGCCAAACCCTTTACCACAAAGGTGTCCCCCTGAAGCCAACAAAGTTCTGATACCAAATGTATATTTTAATTTTGAACTATATTTACTGCAAACATATTTTCAATAAAAGAACATAAAATATAAAATGGCAAATACACACATTACACAGAGTTTTTCCCCCCAGAAACCCAAACCGAGAAAACCATCATATTCTATATTCCTTCATAGTGATACATTGTTTACAATACAATATACATATAGGAACCAACGACATCCAAAAACCTAACCCAATGACCTGGATTAGTCAACAACCTTAATTCCTTAACCAGAAATAGAAAACCATCGGCAAAAACCATGTGCTGAAAAACCACCCAACAATGGACATGAAAATCGAGGCAAAAATGTGACATGCTTACCGAGGAAAAAAGTTGTTCTTGGGGGAGCTGCCCTCAAACCCCTACGTAGGGGGATTTCTCCCCCCTACACCAGCCAAGGGGGAGCATAGCGGCCCCCCATAAAACCCCCTGTGTGCTCGATGCAAAATAGACGCTACTACTCGTGCAAAGAATATAACACATACCCAACAAACCCAAAACATTTTGTTCATTGAATATACCYAAGGACCCTTTTTGGTGTATTCCAATGACTTTATCTAGGTTTCTACATGAATCGAGAAATAATATTGACTTCCTATGAAAAATATGGATGAGTGTTTGTCAAATAAATTGGGCTTCCAATCAACTGTCTATAATTGGTACTATTTACCAAGTCCCCCTCTTCAAATTTTGAAAGTTTCAAGCTTTTATCCATAGGAGTAAGAAAGGGTTTACAATTTGTATCATACATGGTTTATTTAAGGAAGATATGATGACATTGTTTTGAAACTTCCATCCCAAGATAATATTGAAGTGGCCCCAAATATGTCATTTTGAATCCTTTTTGAAGTTCCTGTTTTACTTGCTTGATGTGAGCTTATTAATTCCATGTAATTATTAAGTCATCAACATAAAGAACAATGATCACCAATTTTTGACCTTTCATCCTATAATATAGAGTATCATCAGACTCACTGCGATGAAAACCAACACGCATAAGGTATTCATCCATCTTAGCATACCATGCTCCAGGTGCCTATTTCAAACCATATAAATATTTAATATGTTTTCACACTTTGTGCTCCTTTCCTTCAACTTCAAAACTAGGGGTTTGAGTCATATAAACTTATTCTTTCAAATCACCATTAAGAAAGGAAATTTTGACATCCATTTGATGAAGTGTCTAACCATACTGTGCGGCCAAATTTATTACCATTCTGATGGTGTTCCACTTTGTTGTTGGAGAAAATGTTTCTTCATAGTCAATTCCTTCTTTTTAAGAAAATACTTTTGTGACAAGTCTTCATTTGTATTTATCTACTTCACCATTAACTTTATACTTGATTCGATAAACCCATTTGCAACTGATGGGTTTAGCATTTGTTGGAAAATCAACAAGTTTCCATGTTCCATTTGCAATTACCAAATCATAATCATCCTCCATGGCTTTCTTCAATTCTTTGTGCTTCATTGCTTTTGAAAAATTTGTTGGTTCAATAGAATCATGAGTTACTAAGGAAAAATTTGATTGAGATGAAGTAGAACTTCTATTTCTTGTTTTTTCTTGTTCATGTGGGTGAACATCTTTAATAAATTGCGTGAACCATTTTGGTCTATTGTGTTGTCCCTATGGTGAAGTTACTCTAGTTGATATATCTTGGATTGAAGATTCATCATCTTAGGAATAACTATATAACTCTTGAACATTCATGTCGAGGGCTAAGTATTTTTCAATCCAATTTGGTTTTCCTTGATAAATTGTATTTTATTGAGCTACCTTTTTCTCCAAATGATTAATTAGATTATCAGTATCTCCAACTATCTGAATTTTTGTCTCATCAAATAATACATCCCAATTGATAATGAATTTTCCATTGGATAAAAACCTATATCCTTTATTCTCATCTAAATATCCAAAAATAATGTATTTTATACTTTGATTTTCCAACTTAGTCTTTTTTTCCTTGGCAACCAAGGCATAACAAGTGGAGCCAAAAACTCGAAGATGATTTATTGAAGGATTAGTACCATACCAAGATTCATATGGAGTAATTCCATCTAAGGCTGATGTGGATGATCGATTCCTTATATTTACTGTTGTATGAACTAATTCGGCCCAATATTGAGTGCTTAAGCCCTTGAAATGCAACAATGATCTTTCCATTCCCATGATCATTATATTCATTCTTTTTGTGATTCCATTCTGATGTCGAGTATAAGAGTTAGTAAAATTCCTTTTAATTCCATTTCTCCTAAAATAATCATTCAATTCAAGTGAAGTGAATTCTCCCCCATTATCTATTCTAATGGTGGAAATATTCTCTTTGGTGGCATTTTCAACTAAGCATTGAAATCGTATGAATTTCTCAAAGGCTTTTGATTTGTTGTTCAGAAAATATACCCAAATAATCCTTGTATAATCATCAATGAAAAGAATGAAGTATTTGGATCCACCAAAAGAATATTCCATAGTGTTGTAACATAAATTAACATTGCCATTTTTTTTTTAAATTTTGAAAAAATTTGCGAAGACCTGCCCATTCCTTGTCATCCCAAATTTTCAATCTTCGATCAAAGTATACACATATCGTTGCATAGAGGCAGAAGTGTTTTGACAGATTACATGATATCATGGAAAAATCTATCAAATGAAGCCACATGGAGCGAAGTAAAATGATGCAAAATTGATGCCACGATATATTAGAGGTGGATCGTGGAGAACGAGTGCACGCCCAACACTCCATATCAACAACTCACATCATTTCATTGAGTGGGATCAAAAGTCCATATACGTTCTATGGTTTCACATTATATTGACATACCAGCTGCTAGGAGCTTTTTTGAAGTGATAACCTTTCTAATAGTGCTTGACAGTTGGTGTTTCAATTCACTGGGCCATCAAAATCACCGGGGAATCAGACCATCGTCCCCATAGAGGTAAAAATTATGAACAATGCACAACATATAAATGTGATCTAGTGCCAGATCACTTGCCAACATAACCTTTGTTGTATCCAACTAGAAACTGCCATGTGGACACCTGGAAACCACCAAAGACACATATCAACATCGCAAAACTGGATGAAATGTTTCATGTTCATCTTCCACCTCAGTGCCATCGTGGGAGAATACAAAGGTGCGACGTGTCCAAATGATGTTAGCATTATGTTTTCGAGATCTTAGCCAATTTAGATTTTCAACACATAAGATCAATGACTCACATAGTTTCTCAGGGTGAGATCAATGGTCCATATTTAATATTAATTTTTAAGGCATACTGGCCTCATCGGGCTACCCGACCCTGGCAACTGACTGCATCTGAAACACTATTCACATATTTCCTCCATTTTGGTGCCACGTCACCTCATTAGAAATACATCCTTTAGAGAAAATGAA
>JASDQU011379817.1:32903-45788 GCA_032191745.1 Picea mariana | reverse complement strand
TATTTGAACCTTCAATTTTGTGATCATTTGTTCTAGTTCTTGAGTGTCTTTTTTCTTATCTAGTTCTACTTGTAGTTTCTTGTTTTTCTACTTTTCTCTTCTGATAATTTCTATGTCACTCATTAATTCTTCTCGGAAGTCAACTTTTGCCTCTTCAATTTCTTCTTCATATGCTTCATCATATTCTTCTTCAGAGTCTTCTTTATCAGAGTCTTCTAGTGCCATGAATAGAACTCTCCCTGTTTCACTGTCACTAACTTCATCTTCATCTGATGATGAGATGTCTTCTTTGGTGCAAAAGTTTTTCTTGAAAACTTTATTTGTAGTTATTTTACCTTTATATGTTTGTCTGCCTTTTGAGTAACCTTCACCAAAACCTTCAAAAGGTAGACAAACATATAAAGGTAAAAGAACTACAAAGAAAGTTTTCAAGAAAAACTTTTGCACCAAAGTAACATTCGAAGAAGACCATCATTGAGCACATGACCCAAAGATTTATACCTGCAACTTGTCCTCAACAACCAAGATAAACAAGCATATGGTGATAATATATGATGTTATCATATAAATTAACATAATCCATTAACATATATGACAAATACGCCTATGGAAAGTAATTCAAATAATTGCAAGATATCAGTTGGACAAGAAAATAGTATTTCTATTAAAGTAATCAATAGAAGTACATAGGTGACAAACTTATGTAACGACACATATCAGAATTGAGAAACTAAGTCCCTCCATATCGGCCTCCACCACTTCAATCCTCCACAAAGTCAAGCTCATATATAGGATTTAATGAGGTTCTCCATCACAAAGTAGGAAGAGCTTGGGGGATGAACACAAGAAGTTCGTGCTTTCAAGGAAAAAGGGATGCAAACTCAATATGAAGTGAAATTTATCGAGAGTGTCTTTGCTCTCAATGTTGAATTGTCGATTATGATTGAATATGGCTCAATTTATAGCCTCCAAATGGAATTGAAGGGTTGATTCAAAGCATTTTCAGTATATGGAAGATCAAGGATCATGGATCTCGTGACATAGCATGGAAACCCGACATAATTTTTAATTTTTTAGCATGAAATCCGATGTACTCAGGTTGTAGTAGAGCAACCTGCATATACACTTGTTGTATAAATGATAGGGCGCATATATGTACAAAAATGTTCATTTTTGGATCTGGAGTGAATAAAAAAAGGGGACTTCAAATATGCAGAGGAAAATAGAAGACCATCCAAACAAGCTGCATGGAGTGAGAAAAAAATTGTTGTAACATATACTCATCTTTTTTATTATTATTTGACTTTTTTATTTGAATGAAAAGTTTATTTATGACATAATTGATTATCATATTCACATGTAATATTTAACATAATTTTGTAGTTTAGATTAAATTTGCATTAAGGATGACTATATTGCTACATAAACAATCAACAAATAAATAATTTTTTTACCTAAAATCTATGTTTCATGACTTAATAAATTGTCCTATTTATAAAATAAACTTTTTATTTCTTTCTAAAACTTTATCATTCTAAATACTTTCATAATACTCTATCATTCTAAATACTTGAATAGTAAGATAGAGACTAGTTACTTTGCACCTATTATCGTTGTTTAAATATGTAATAAGAATTAACTGCCTTCCCCATCATATCATCTCAGCTTCAGATCACCATTGCAGTGCCCCCGAAAACCCTAAGAAATATAGATAATCATTGCAGCGCCCCGAAAACCCTAAGAAATAGGAAGGTGAAAGAGGGTTGTGCGACAAGAATCACTGGGAAATGAATTAGTGTGTTGTCCTATTGCAGATCGATCTAATATTCGTACTTCCAATTCCAAGTGCGGCATCTTCCTCCTCCACTGCTCTTTTCGTATTAGATTGCAATCCTCCTCCACTTGTTAAAATCTTTCTCACGCTAAGGTACGAAATTTAAAGTGGAAAACTTTAGAATGTTGGCTGAGTGCACGTTCTTATTTACGTTGTTTATTTAATTCATTGTTCTTTTTCAAAATTAACATTATTATTATATTATGGGAGACGTTTTCAGTGTAAAGGAAATTTAAACATTTAAAAAAAATATTGATAATAATTAAAAAAATCCAACTCATCTCAAATAAAATATTTTAACTTTATTATATATAAAGTGATCTAAAAATAAAATAATTGAAAGTAAAAAAAAAATTATTATGTCAAAAAAATGTTTTTAACAAGCTAGGATAAGAATAAGGAGGTAATTCTTTTAATATTTCAAATATTTCACATGGAGTTGATATTAACATGTGATATTTGAAAAAATATTAATAAAATAATATTTTAATGTCCACTTTCACTAAATATTTCAACATCAACTTTATGTATAAAAAAAATTTCAATGTCTACTTTGAGTAAAATATTTCAACATCAACTTTATGTATAAAAAAAGTAATGGAAAGTACAAAAATTCTTATAGTTGGTTAAAAAATTTTAATATTGTTTGCACCTTGAAGGAATTAGATCTATGTACATCAACATGGATCTACCTTGGTTTAACTATCCCACACGATGTAAAATTTGTTGGTGGGTTGGTAGGTTGATGTTTGTCAACTTACATCAATTTTTAATTGAATGTTGATTGGTATTCTCATTTTGAATTAATAGAATTGAATAACACTAAATGTTAATATTGCACAATCTGATTGCAATAAGGTTATTTAAGGATATTGAATCCATTTTTACATTAAAATAATAATTTCATCAATCCAAAAAATAAATTAAGAAAAGTTGAAAATGTAAAAAGTTTAACCTTCTTCATACTTAAATATATATTCATGAGTAACACATTAAATAAGACAAACAATTCTGTAGTAACTTTAACACATGAAACAA
The DNA here is from genome assembly GCA_032191745.1 of Picea mariana. Taxonomy (NCBI): domain Eukaryota; kingdom Viridiplantae; phylum Streptophyta; class Pinopsida; order Pinales; family Pinaceae; genus Picea; species Picea mariana. The sequence goes on along the minus strand of JASDQU011379817.1, from coordinate 42,916 downwards.
GACAAACACTTCTCTAATAACTTTGCCAAAAATACATGCTAACGATCCACATTTACATATGCATTGATAATTCTTCATACTTAAATATATATTCATGAGTGACACATTAAATAAGACACACACTTCTCTAATAACTTTGCCAAAAATATGGTTCCCGATGTTTTTTTCAGCCATAGGCTAGTCTCCCAAATCACAAACAAACATATGCATTGATAATGACAACAACTTTACAAATGATGTGGTCCTCTGAATTGTCTTGATCATTGAATTTTTCATTTTTACATTTTAATTAAATTAATAGATTCATATTAAATTGGTGATGTATTATTTTTATTATTGTTTTTTATTGAGATTAATAATTTAAAATTTAAAATATGTAACGGAATTAAACAACTAACCACTACCAATATTTCAATATTATAATATGTATTTTTTGAATAATAAAAATAATTATACACAATTTCTTATATAGTATATATTTAAATTATATAAAAATCAATAATTAAATTTTAAAAATAAAACTTTAGATTTATAATTATATTAAACAAATTTAAAACTTAAAATTAATAATTAAATTAAACAACTGATCACTATCAATTTTAAACCATAATTTGTTATGCTCTTAATTATAAAAATAATTTTACATAATTTCTTACATTATTAAAATTAATTTATCAAATAATTAATAATTAAATTAAACAACTGATCACTATCAATTTTAAACCATAATTTGTTATGCTCTTAATTATAAAAATAATTTTACATAATTTCTTATATTATTAAGATTAATTTATCAAATTTTAAAATTTAAGATTCTCAATTGAATTAAACAATGAATGGTTTTCAATGTCAAAACATAATGTATTATCTATTAATTAGTAAAAATAATATCACATAGTTTCTTACATTATATCAACTTTAACTTGTACATTTTCATTTTATAAAATTTTATTGAATTAAATAATGAATGGTTTTCAATGTCAAAACATAATGTATTATCTATTAATTAGTAAAAATAATATCACATAGTTTCTTACATTATATAACTTTAACTTGTACATTTTCATTTTATAAAATTTTATTTTATTTCTTAATGATTGTAATTATACTTAATTGTTATTGATTTATTTTGATATTTTTAAATATTAATACAAATTTTTTTTATTAAAAAAATATGATATGATGATAAAGATTATCTTGTTAAATTAATTTGAATTTATACTTATAAACTTTAAAATAAAATTGTGAATACTTTGATTTATTGATTTATTGATTTATTTTAATAATTAAATAATCTCAAAATAAAAATTTTTAAATCTCTTTAAATACAAAGATTGATATTATTACTATGAAAACAAAAATTGAATTTATTTTATTCATATTAAAAAAATTAAGTATTCTTTGATGTTAAAGTGGTGTTTTGAGTTTGATTAATATTTTTGTATAATTAATAATAGTTTTAATAGTTTTAAGAAATAATTATATCAACTAATTAACATGTAACAAAATTATTTGTATTTTTAAATAATTATTTGTTTATCGATACTTTTTTATTTTTATCAACCTTTAACATTGGCTGGATTTTTAGGAACTTGTTTATTTTCAGACCACCTTTGAGTTTATCATGGTTTGACTACAAAGATCCTAGCTGGTACGACCAATGCTCCTCTTTTATTACTAGGTTTAACAAATCATCCTCGTATGTTATAGGGTCGACGGCTTCAAGCATTGGTTAACATATGTGTAAACTACTACTAGCACAACCACAAATTCGTGGTTGGTGAACGCCGAAAGGTTTCGGCTTGTCCAGAAAATAAACCCCCTTCCGTTCAAATTGTTTCACGTTTGTGAACATAATAATCTTCGTTGCGAAGCAATAATCTAGACGACATGAATTGAGAAGATGTTTGGTTTGTAGTTCCATGATCCATCAATCACTGTTGTCGGGCTTGCCAAGCATTGGATAGGAAAACCTCTCACAGATATGTGTGCATGCCAGCACAGGATTGGGATTACCTGCATGCGGATGATATTTATTAGGGAAGAAGCAAGAAATAGTTATTGTAAGAACGACAACGCCAGTTGGAATCCGATGTCGGTGTGCACGATCTCTTCAGGTGACGACACGGGCTGAAATGAGATGTCCGCGCTCACAATCGACAGTGGATGGAAGGAGTCGACAGGAGTTGGCTGGAAGGAAGCAATGTGTCCAGAACATTTGCTGGTGAAGGCCAAAGGTTTAGGTTGGCCTAGAAAATGAAACCCTAATCACTCATACATGGCAATCAACTAGCCACCATAGTAAATTTTAAATATGATTAAGTAAAAGTAAAAAAATAAACATGTAAACTGATGTCTTTATAATAGTGAGGAGGTTAGTGGTTGAAATCACAACCATTGATTTATTGGGACTACTAAGAATATTCCATCAATATTTAATCTTATCCATACAAAATTAAGCACTAAAAACCTATTAAATGTGCCCATGATCAATAGGTGTACGCCTTTCGGTGTAATTACTTGAATATATTTAACCTTGCATGGCTTCTCTATTTAATATTTCGAATGGTCCCTCTACTATTTTATTTTGGCTATTTCTATATATATAAAGAAATATGTATAAACTCTAAAGTTTTCCTTCGACAATCATGATATAGATTTATGTATAAGGGTTTATTTAGGTGAACCTTAGACTCATCATTTCCTTTATGGGTTTTTCTCCCTATAATATTCTTACAAGTTTGTCTAAAAATAGATAAAAATAGATAAAAATAGTTTGTTGATTCATGAACAATAACAATGTAACTATTTTTTCATATTTTGTATAAATATATAAATTTTTCAATAACTTATTATTATTAAATGTATAGATATACATTAACAAATATAATAGCCTACATAGTATTATGTATTAATTTTGAGAAAAGACAAAAGATTCTGCTAATATTTTGTAGTCAAAGGAATTAGTTATGTATATCTAAGTCATTCTATCAGTTTTGTTATCTTTTCTTATAAAACTTGTTGCAAAGATAAATTCAATATTCTTTTGAAAGAAATATTGAATCAATATTTTTCCATTCTCTATTATAAAAAAATGTAGAATAAAATAAAGAATATATAGAGACTACATAGTTCTAGTTTTACTTCACAATATATATTATTACAAATTTATTGCAACTTCATATGTAATAAGATTTTGTTGTTTTAGAAATAATCCAGAGTGATAGAAATATAACATTAAAATAAATAAGAGACATATTTGAGTTTGCTTGGAAACAAATTGAGAAGAGAACTAGTTCCTCCCAACTATACACCACAACAACGAAATCATTTGCTCCTATCATCGTGAGCCTAATTTATTATTCCATAGGGAATAAAAATTTCAATAACCTTCGTCAGACAAATCAGAACTTGACTCTTTCTCAGAATCATCAAGCACAAATCCTCCACACAAGTACTCAACAACATCCTTCATGTTTTGTACTTGTATAATATATTTCCTAGGTATTTCTTTTCAAGTTAGCCTCATCCCTAACCCTAAGGAATCTTCTTGACCTAACTTTATGCTAGTTTGTTCCATCACATCCCACATCTTTGAGAGTAGGTTTACACATGCAAGTAGATTAAAATATTCATAAATAAAGAGACATTACAGGTGGGATAATTGAAATATAGCACCAATAACTATTTTAACATTTCATTTCCAAGAGATTAACTTGGGCTCTCAATTATGTTTGTTGGTTAAAATTGTCACAAAAAGGGATTTTCTTTGGGGGATTTATGGAGTCATAAACACATATTATGTCATACTTGGCATGATCTTAATCGAGCTCAAAAGCTAAATAAATGGGAAAATTTATTCATGAGGATATTTGTATATTGATTCTTAAAAATCATGTTTCCAAAATGAAACTACATGAGTGAGAATCTACTTGGAGTGACTAGTAAAGAAATAATGAGAATTCCTTCGACAACGATGTGAGAATGCACCTTTACAACCTTCTCAGGAACATCTTTGGACATGTTTCATGCTTGAAGAAAAGGTTGGGAAGAAGGATCATAAAACACACTAACTTAGGAGACCTACCGATCTATTTTGAAATCTCAATCTTCATCCAATCATAATTTATTGGGTGGCTTGTGATTCACCAAAATTTGGTGATCAAAACTGGATTAAAAATTGGTGAAATAACCAGATGGGGTGTCACCATGACGACCTCGGTAATGTAGGAATTTACTCAATGTCCTCTAATTCTCTATATGGGATGGTCATTTTCGGTATAGTGATGGAGTCATTGTTGGTGTTTTTTTTATTTCAAGAGGCATTTGCTCTGTTTAAATGCTCTGCATTCTGACTTTGATCTGGTGTTATTACTTCACAAAGGGACTGTCAATCCCTCTTTTGTCTCCATGCCAATACTGAGAGAGTGTGCTCGTTCCCAGGGTAGCAACGCCTTCTGTGGTAGGATGAATGACTTCAAGGATGAAGTAGGGCCTTCATAAAATTTTCTTGTTCGTGTTCCCGAGAACTCTCCTCCCCTTGATCTGGTCATCTAGACTAATCAGGAAACGATGTAGACATGGGGATGCTCGATAGTTGAGGAAGTTTCAAACTTCATGGCAACAGACGCAAGTCATGTGCCACCTACAGAATCTTCCAATGTCCATACTGCCTCTCCTATTATGTCAATGGATAATGAGGACACTTCTTCTCCAATCGACTCTCCTTTCACCAGTTGGTATGATCTGCGCATAGATCCTTTGCCTCCTTTTAGATCCATCTCTAGGGAATCTTTGCAAAGTCTCTCTTTCGAGATGTGCAGTGGAATAAAAAAATTAAAATTCAATATGGAACAGTTCCACCATCGTATCTCCTAGCTTGTGGCGCTGCAAGTTGGCAATTCTCTTCAACGTTTGGTTCCAAGGATGACTACTCAGGATGCCATTATGCTCTGCAACCCTATTCCTCTCCCATCGGGAAGTTCTTCTTAGCAGGGAAAGAAGGCTTTGCATCATGAATAATTGTGTTTTCCTCGTAGCTCTCATTTTTTGTCTTAGTTTATTTCCTATAGTTCATGACAGGCTAGTAGTTTTGTTGAATTTTCTAGACAACAAAAACACTCTAAGATTGAATTATATTTTAACCTCTCGCGATATATATAAGCTTGAACATTGGCTACTACGGATCTGTTAGAATTGAAAATGAGGAAAACACAATTCACATGATAATCAATAATCACACAGATAAGAAACACATAGATTTAACATGGTTCACCCAAACATTGGGCTATGTCCACCAAGGAAAGGTATCAATTGTTCTTATTATTCAGATCATGGATATTACAACAGAGTTGCAAGCTCTCTCATATCTCTCTCTCACATCCTCCCGTCTCTTCTGCCTCTACGGGTTTACATGAATTTATATACATTTACACAAGAAAATGATTATTAAATGCACTCCTATCCATTTTCTAGATTAGTCTATTTAGTTGCAACCAACGTAGAATAATATGATCTAAATCCATCCTTGGAGGAATTCATTGTCACCAAATTCAACAATCTCCACCTTGACAAAAATTAACCTGATGCCTTTCTCCTTCCTTTTGTTCATCACCTTTTTTGCAAGCCAAGAGAAGCCAAGCACCATCATAGCTTCTCTAAAAGTACTGGTTTTGTGAACATGTCTGTGCAGTTCTCTTTTGTATGCACTTTCTCAAGAGAGACTCCATGTTCATCGATGACCTGTCTTACAAAATGGTATTTGATAGGTATATGTTTTGTTTTACTGTGGTAGGTTGGATTCTTAGCCATGTGAATAACACTTTGACTATCACAAAGTAACTTTACTTTGTCCTGCGTCCTTCCAAACTCACCAAACAAACCTTTCAACCAAATTGCCTCTTTGCAAGCATGTGAAGCAACTACGTATTCCGCTTCTGTAGTGGATAAAGAAACAATGTTTTGTAGCTTTGACATCCAACTAACAGCTCCACCTGCAAGATTAAAGACATACCATGAAGTCGATCTTTTCTTGTCCAAATCACCTGCAAAATCAAAATCAACATATCCATGAACTAATTCACAACCATTGGTATAAGTGATACAGTAATCACTTGTGCCTCTCAAATATTGAACCACCCATTTCACTGCTGCCCAATGCTCTTTACCTGGATTTTTCATATATCTACTGACAACCCCAACTGCATGTGAAATATCTAGCCTTGTACTAACCATCACATACAATAGACTTCCTATTGCATTAGCATATGGTATTCGAGACATATATTCATTTTTTTCTTTTGTACTAGGACATAAACTTGAAGAAAACTTAAAATAGAAAGCCAAAGGGAATGAAACTGGTTTCACATCGTTCATACCAAACCTCAAAAGTCTCTTCTCAGCATACTTTTGTTGTGACAACCAAAGCTTATCATTCCTCCTGTCTCTGAATATCTCCATGCCCAAAATCTGCCTTGCTACTCCTAGATCTTTCATATCGAACGTCCTAGCCATCTGACCCTTTAACCTGTTGATCTCAGTTATGATTTTTCTTGCTAAAAGCATATCGACAACATACAATACTAAGATAATGAATATGCCATTATTCAATTTCCTAACATAGACACAATGATCATACTCACTCCTTGTACAATTCTAGCTCACCATGAAAGAGTCAAATTTTATGTACCATTTTATAGGCGACTTCCTTAGACCATACAATGATTTCTTGAGCCTGCAAACAAATGTCTTGCTGCAATTATGAATGAACCCTTCATGTTGTTCCATGTAAATTTCCTCATCCAAATCTCCATGTAAGAAGAGAGTTTTAACATCTAGCTGCTCCAACTCCAAATCAAGTAATGCAACTAATGCTAACACAATTTGAATTGAAACAGACTTAACAACTGATGAAAAAATCTTATGAAAGTCAATACCTTGTTTTTGAGAATATCTTTTCACAACCAACCTTGCTTTGTACCTTTCTACCTTATCATCAACACCCTTCTTCAGCTTGTAGACCCACTTGCAAGCTACAATTTTTTTGTCTCTTGGAATTTCTACTAGGTCCCATGTGGCATTCCTCTCTAATGCCTTCATTTCATCCTTCATTGCTTCTTTCCATTTATAATTGTTAGAACCCTTCACAACTTTCTAATAGCACGAAGGTTCATCATCATTAGTACTTAAAGAAACTGACGAAACAAGATCATCATACCTTCTTGGAGGATTTCTGACCCGCATAAACCTCCTTAGGGAAGTTTGTGGTTCATCCACATTCGGTTGATTGTTATCATCAATCATGTCTTCCTTTGCAGGAAAATATTCATAAACATCGGTAGAAACTTGTTCGTGTTCACTTTAATCTATATTTGAATTGGTTTCAAACTGAATCTGTTGATACTTAGGCACTTCTTCCTGTTTCATTTGAACATCTACATCTGATTTGATGAGAGATGATTCATCAAATATTACATCTTTGTTAATTATGATCTTGTGGGCAGTAGGATCCCACAACCTGTACCCCTTAATACCATCACCATATCCAACAAAGATAAGCCTTTTTTATTTTGGATCTAATTTAGAACACTGATGTTTCAGAATTAGAGCATAGGCTCCACAACCAAAAACTTTAAGATTATAATAATTACAAGGGTGACCTTTCCATATCTCTTCAGGAATATTGCACTCTATTGATGTTGATGCTGATCGATTCACCAGATAACAAGTTGTAGTTGCTACTGCTTCCCACAGTTCCTGTTGCAAGTTCGTCTTACTTAGCATACTCCTTTCTCTTTCTAGAAGAGTCATGTTCATGCGTTCAGCAACTCCATTCTGCTGAGGAGTATAGGAAGTGGTTTTATGCCTATCAATCCCAAACTCCTTGCAATATTTATGAAATTCCATTGACATAAATTCACCACCATTATCAGTTCTTAAACATTTAATGGACCTATCAGTGCTCTTTTCCGCTAAAGCTCTAAACTACTTGAAAACAATAAACGCATCAACCTTTCTTTTCAATGTATAGATCCAGACCTTCCTAGAGAAATCATCTATAAAAGTAACAAAATATGATGATCCTCCATACGAAACAATAGGGGATGGTCCCCAAACATCAGAATGGATATAATCAAGAATTCCTTCATTGGTGCGTCTTCCGATTTTAAATCTTTGCCTATTATGTTTTTCTTAAATATGGTGCTTGCAAAAATCTAACTTTAAATACTTTAGACTAGGAAGTAACTTGTGATCAGATAATACCTTCAATCCTCTTTCGCTCATATGGCCCAACTGTTGATGCCACAATATAACAGAATCGATGTCATTCTCGGATACAATCGTCGCATGATCTGGCTCGGTTCTTCCTTCTAACATAAACATATTTCCAACCTTCTTTGCTTTCATAACCGATAGGATTCCTTTGTAGACCTTCATAAATCCACCTTGAACAATACTTTTATATCCTCCAGTGTCTAAGACTCCCAAAGAGATTAGGTTCTTCCTAAGATCAGGTACCTGTCCGATCCAGGGGATCAAATTTTGCTCAAACGGGTGCGTAGGCCTCATTGTCACAAACCCAACACAACTCGTTTGGGTTCAAACGGACGTTGGATGAGTGAGATATCGCGTTCTGTTCAAATCGTCAAACAGGCAAAAAAAATGTGCTCACTGTATATTCCGTACAGTCTATATGGATGCTGACGTGGCAGGTCTGTACGACACATGGAAAATGTTGAGTTGGCAGGGCCATGCGACACATGGCAGGTGTTGGTTGGCAGTTGTGTGGAAAAATCATTTCTTGACGCATGGCATTGTGGCGAATGGATTGGTGACATGTGGCCCAAACAAGGGCTGCCACGTGTCACCTGGGTAATGGTTAAAATTTATGTAGTTGGAAGGACTCGACCCTATGACCTCTGGGCAAGGGAAGAGCTTTGGGTAGGGCCACCCAACTGGTGTGCCCACCATTGGTTCTTAACAACTATATGGTTTTTAAATTATTTGAATTGCATTACGTTGTGAATTGGGGCGCAGTCCGGGCCGGGTCTAAGCCCCGGCCCCCGGTCACATATTGTTACCATATGACCATCGTGTGCGCACGTGCGTTTCAAACATTTCAAAATCCCGTGCGTCTGGACCCATGGCGCCTACCCATATGACTTGGTTTTTAACCTTAGCACTTTTTGAATGCGCAGTCATATGGCCATATGTCCACAATTTGGCGGTTAGAGGCTAGGTGCGCCCATAGCCATCCTACAGTTCACACAGTTTTACGGTTGCGCCTGGTGCTAGGTTTTAGCACAAATATGAGCGTAGAGGCTAGGTTGAGGATGTAGAGGTGCATTTTGGTGATCCAGAGACAACAAGTTTGAAGGGGAACTTCCAGGAAGCCTATCTTCTTCAATTTTTGGCCAAATCAGGTGCCGAAAAAGCCCAGCTAGGGGTTTTTGGACGTTCTAAAGCCATTGGAGCCATCTATTTGGAATTTTGAGCATTTTAAAGCACATATTTTAGCACTTTGAGAAAATAATACAAAAGATCCATTGGAGGTTGGACTAAGAGATGTAGCCCAAGAGAGGGGTGAACTCCTTTATCATTTGCTGTGTTATGTGTTTTCTGTTCACTGTTATTTTTTGTTGATTATATGCATCTTGAATGTGTAATTTCTATAAAAATTGAGTTTTCAAATTGATCCTTTTGCATAAGAACACTTGAATTAAAACTTGCAAATATTTTCAAGAATACAAGTCTTTATCATTTTTAGATCAAGTTGGTATCAGAGCTTAGGTTTTTGAAGGCTTGATTATTTGCAATTGTTTTGTTTTCTTATGCTCACAAGTTTGAAACTCACAAGAGGAGAAGGTCAACTTGTAGAGCCAAGTTCTCATCCTTCAAGAAGAAAAATGATATCATCACCTCAAGCTTCAAGGAGGCATTCACCAAGTATGGCTCATGAAGAGAGTCATGAACATATTTCTACAGAAGATGAAGATCTCAGAAAGGCTTTCATG
>JASDQU011379817.1:21377-32803 GCA_032191745.1 Picea mariana | reverse complement strand
GTTGGGTAAAAGATAAAATCCTATGTATAAACCTTCTATATGATTTTCCCAAGGATCCCCAAAGAAAGAAATGAAATGCTTATCTGTAAGAAAAATGGGACCCACGAGAATAATGATTAGAAATGCTTAAGGGGTTAGTTTGAGGATAAGAGGTCTCATCACGAGTCGAACTATCTTGATCATGGATTTTTAGTGGTATGACATTACTGCCATCTGGTCACCAAGCCAGGGTAATGGCTCTTAGTTACATGTATGAGAGAAAAGGGGTCTCATCATGAGCCAACCTTTTGATTTCCACTAGGTGTTTGTGAGTGACACTGTCATTATCTAGACACCACTATAGGACAATGGCCTTCAAATTGTCCCTAAATTTTGAATGAAACAAATAATGGAAAAACAATGGGCTTGAAAAAATTGCATTGAAAACGAAGGTGCCACACACCCTGTACAAAGAAACCCATGAATGAGACACTACAACCCCTTGTATGTCATGAACCCCATTCCCATTGAGTCTTTACCCTTAACCATTTCATCCAATTTACATGGCTTAGAGAGGGATCTCTTGGAAACTCTCCTTGACCTAGGGAAATACCTACCCAATAGGACACCTCGTCAACCCTCCCATATCCAAGCTTGGCAAGTCACATAATGTCTTTGAGAACTTAATTGTTTGATAGAGTAGTCATTGATGCACATGCTTAGGTGGCTCATTTATTGACTTGATTTAATTATCATGATATTTTGACTTGATATCCATGGAGGGCATGCTTATTTGTCTTTGCATGACCTAGTTGGTGGACAATTTTGGAGGAACAAGCCTAGATTGGGCTTCCATGGGGCTTGAAGCCCATATATGGATGTCAAGGTCATGCATGACGGATGAGAGAGATGAAACTTATAAGACATAGAAGATGACTTGGAAAACATAACCTAGCCCCTACATGCTAAACAATTTTCTTAGGAGAGGCAAAATGTCATCTTTAGGAGCATGGTGTCATCTATAGGGGCTAGGGTTTGGTGGTGAGCTTACCACTCATTGGCACATGAACGTTTTGAGGATAATTTAGCTTTGACCATGAAAGAAGTGACTTGGATTCTTGACATGTGGCTTTGGGAAGCCTAACTACACTCCTCCTACACCAACGACTTGCTCCTAGTGCCAAAACGTCCCATAAAGGGGTGACATCATTCTAAATTAGGGTTTCTTTTTATGTAAAAGTAAAAGTTAAGTGAATTGTTTAATATTAATTTGTAAAAGGGGAAATATTAGGGTTGTTGATCCCTAGTATTTTGGTTTACCCTAATATTATGTTGACCAACTATTTTGGAGACATTTTGTATAAATAAGAGATCATAAGATCTCATTTTAACATAACTCTCCCATTGTGAGAAGTACATGGCTGAAATTTTCGATACTCTTGGTAGTTTTGGTGTTTCTCTCTTGTGGAATGTCTTATGGTGAATGTCTCTTTGGAATTGGATGAGGAGGAGTGATGCACACCCCCCTAAAGGATTTGTCTCTTGAATCTTGGATGAATGTTGCATGGTAACTAGGGTTTGCTCTATCATTTTCTTGGATTAGGTAACGAAAAATATGCATATGCTATTATTTTCTTGCTTACTTTGGTTATTGTTGGTGAAAAACCTAGGGAGGAGTATGCTAGATACACCCTCCAGCATTGTTGCATCTCTTGCTTAAAGGTTTTAAGTCTTTATCTTTTTCAAGGGTTTCTAGGAGGAATACAAGTGTGTATACCCTCATAGATTTACCCTAAGTTTGGTTGGCATACTTTAGGGAGTAAGAGGGTTTACACCCCTAGGGTTGTTTTTGATCTAGCTTGTGATTTAAAGACTCCATCACTATTGGCCCCTGACCAATTTTTGAGGATCCTTGGTCATGTTTGGCCTATTTTGGGACTTCGATAGGTTTTCAAAGGCGAAGCACAAGTTGAAGCAGAGATCACGGGATATCGGCCCCTTGTTTAGGGATTTTTGGGTTTTGGGCTTATGTAACAGGTATGGGGATGTTGGCCTATGGGTTTACCCATGTTTAGGCCCATTTTGTGATGTATAAATAGAAATCTAGGCGATGTAAGTAGGGGGTTTATGTGATGCTAAGTGAAAAGGCACAAGTGTGTGATACCAAGTGCTAAGTGCAAGTGATAGTTGTACATGTTTTGTGAATGTTGTGTGAGACTTGCAAGGCTAAGTGAAAGTGACTGTAAAGGATTGAGTAGAAGCTTTGTGCTGTAACCTAACTCGTGGAAGGAGGATCTGGCGAGGTGTGCGCAGATATCCTATCCTATGTGAAGTAGGATCTTGTGGCTCTGTGCATGTAAAATATTGACAAAAGATAATAACAGAGAAGAAAAGTTGGTGGATGTAGCCCCAGGTTGGGGGTGAACCATGTATATCCTGTGTTGTTATGATTTGTGTGATGTATTGATGTGTTTTTTTGTTTACTTTCTTAGTGCTTTGGGATAGATAAATGATAGATAGATTTGATGATGTTTTATGCTTAATAATCTGAATAAGTGCTAGATCTAAGCCATGTGAATGTGCTTAGTGCTCGTCTATATTAGATCTGGGTGAATACTGTGGTGCTCTGTGATTAGGGTTTTTAACTGCGGAGTAGATACTGATTAAATACTAATGAACTGTAACTGCTAAGTGCTTTGATAGAATATTGTAATCACAGGTCTGTGTCCCAGCTAAGGTTGCAGACACTGGAGTCCTGCAGCCACCCCTTCCTCTACCTCAGGTGAGACTTCATCTGCTTCGGAGGTGTTGCCGAAAGGGCCAGTAGTTAGGGTTGTTATCACTGAAATTTCGTCCGCACATGGCGACAAGAACTCAACATCGTCAAACAAGTAATGAAGTCATTCATGGCACTGAATTAATTTCATAGCATTCCAGAAAGGTCAAAAACTATACAAAGTAACCAAAAATTGAAGGGCGCTTTACAGAAGCTTGGTGCGCGCGCACATGCGCGGAACAGGAACGTACCATGCGCGCATACGTGCACGATGCGCGGCTGTTGGCGCAAAAACCCGCACACCTGCTAAACGACGCATTTATTGAATTGGTCGGCCTCCCAACCACTTATGGATCAGCTCCCAAGATGATTTGACCCTCAAATCAGAGCTGAATCTGCATGGTAGGCTGGTCAAAGACCTAATGAAGCCCTAAAGAGCCCCTTTTCACACTTCAAAGGAGTTACATAATCACCCAATGCTATGCTATAAAAAGCCATGAAGAAACATCATTTTCTCAAGGAATTTCATGTAATGTTATGCTGCTTAGATTGTTTTAAGGACTCACTCCTTGGAAATAACACATTAGCACCATTTCATTGAGCTATCCACCTCTCCATTGAGTGGATGTGCTAGGAGTTCTTTCACCATCATTCTCATTTTCTTATTGTAAGGAGAGAAAGTTTGTGAGGGCCTCAAGAGACTTCCATTGAAGAAAGAAGGGACTCATAGTCCCCTTTCTTCATTGTGCTTTGATTTCATCAATTGATCAGCCTAAAAACATTGGTGATATTGGTCGTTTTGTGTTTGTTATTTCTTTATCCATATGCTCATGGTTTTAGTTTGTATTAGTTTAATTCTTGCTTATAGTTTTGTTGTTCTTTTCCTAACTCTTTCCTCTACAGCTGTCATGCTCAGCAAGACCCAACTAGGCATGTAAGCACTCCTTATTTGCTCACCAAGGTGACGAATTGGGTGCAAACAAGGGTTTTGTTGGTGCGCTCTTGAGCGTTGAACCCTGGGTCTGCGCCTGTGCCAAAAAATGGTTCCGTTGTTGGGACCTGAAACTGTGATTGTTGGGAACTTAAGTAAAGAAAAAGAGAAGCTTTGTGTGTAGATCTGTTGTTGAAGTGCATAGTATTCGATCTGAAACTCTGATTGTTGGGAACTGAAGTAAAGAGAAAAGAGAAATCTCTATGCGCAGATCTGTTTCCCTAGTGCGCAATATTATACTTGACCTGTAAATCTTTGTGCTAAGAAGCGAAGTCATATCTGAAGGAAAGAGGTAAGATCTTGAAGATTTATGCTCTGATAAAGGTAAGAACAGTGAAATTTTTTGATTGAAAAGGTAAGATAAGTGGAAATTTTTATTTTGAAAGTATGGATCTAGGTATGTTTGATAAATTTTGTCCTAGCTCGAAAACTAGGGCACAACTAGAAGAAATAAGAATTGATATGAATAGATTTGATAGAAATGATGAAAGATATGTTATTCCTATGCATAGAAAGAATGTTTGGACTAACAAATGGATGTAGGATCTTAGAAAGAATTTTTTGCAGGTTAGTTACTGTGACCCTAGTGCACAGTATAGGAAAGGTTGGGGATCATTCAAAAGGAAGAGAGGATTAACTCTTTTCTATAGTTGCAGAAGACCGAGACATCTTGCTAAGGAATGCCCTGGTAGAAATCCTATTTGTCTTTGTTGTAAAGCTATGGACCATGAAGTTTTGGATTTCCCTAGAATGATTGCTAAGGTTGAAAGAATGAATATGAGACAAGAAAACCTTTAGGAAGATCAAGAGACTAAGAACGTGGCAGAACCCTAGAAAGGATCAGAGAATGTATTGCTACAATTGAAAGAAACCCTTAATGATCACAAAAATATCAACTTCTCAGAGATATTCAAAGAAAAAGAATGCATAGAAACAAGAATAGGAGACTTAGACATTGACTGTGTTCTAGATGAAGAAACACAGGTGAATATCATGACAGAAAGAGCTTGGAAAATTTTAGGAAATACTTTTATGATTCCTTCATTGGGAGGAATAGGATTATTCAGAGGAAAGCTGATAACCCTATGTGGAAGACTCACCCAGATATTTTTGAGGGCTCATGGAACTTCCATAGAGGAAGATTTTGAGGTTGTTAAATTTATTGAGAGCAACACCCTGTTTTATATGTTACTAGGAAAAACCTGGATTGAGAAGGATCATGCCCGAAGAATAGAAGAGGACGTCTTAGAACATAAGAAGAAAGAATTAAAATATTTTCTGACTAGGAGGATAGCGCACTTGATTGAAGAATAGGAGAACAAAGCGAAGCTATTTAGAACCAAAAACTTGGATGTTGAACTTGAAAGAACACAAGAAGACTCACAGAAGAGTGGAGCACCTACCCAGACAGAGAAGAAGTATTGCCCTTGAACCCTATGAAAGAATCTCAACAGCGCGAAGTTACTATGCCAAAAGGAGATAAGAATCAGAATATAAAGAAGAATACTGAGATGAAGATCATAGGTAAGAAGGCTAGAAAGCTCAGTAAGAAGTGAGTAAAGTTGCAGAATGTTCCAGAGGGGACTTCGCAGAAGGAATATTTTCAAAACTGGAACTTCACCGGGATATTAGAACAATGCAACATGGAACTTCACCATGGTGAAGCAATATAACCGTTGGAGGCATTATGACCGTTAGAATGACACCCCCAAATGGTTAGAAAAAAAGTTACGACCAGAAATCTCATCTTCATACCATTGGGACCATGCCGCAACAAGCAAAACTGCATTGATGAAGGCCTCTTGTCCATTGGAGAAGACTTGTTACATATCTTTCTACTTATTTCGTCGACTTTTTCACTAAGAACACTTTTGCGAATTGTATCCAAGCCAACTCATTTATACCGCGCTACATTTACTAAGATCAACACTTGTTCTATTGCTTTGAGCACCCATTCATCAATCTAAGTTATTCGATCTTGAGCATGTATGTCGGACGAACTCAGTGCAACTGAAAAGTGTGTAGAAGATTTTCTAATTGATCTAATGGCCAAGAAAGTAATGTTCGTAGGTATTCAAGCCTCGTCGACAAGAGGAGTGCAAGCCTCCCCGTCAACTGATCGTGGATATGAACCATCCCAAGTTGCAACTTAGAAGAGAACCAAGCATTCAGATGACTTGGTGAATGAGAAGTTGATCTTGACTATCCTGCCTGACCACATCCCACCTTTGGTTGGCACGATGAGTCATGACAATGTACCGAGTGATTTATATTATACCTTGGTTACCGCGTACCTCCCAAAGGGGATATGTGCAGTTAGAATGCAACAGGATAATATTGTGACATTTAAATTCAATGTATTCAACCTAGGATACTGCAATAACCATAGTATGCTCACCCTACACAGATATTTGACTGGGACAAAGGGGAAGAACTCGAAAATAATCCCCCAACCATGGACTATGAACCTCGCGTAGTCCACCATCTTGAATGTGATGAAGATTCCACATTTTGGAAGGCACCAGGAGGTGAACACATGTGTCAAGCTCCTGCTATCATGCTACCATGAAGGATATCTATGGCTAGAAAGATGCATCACAGTCAATCCGACACTGATCCATAGGATCACCGTATTGAGCATGCAGGGACCTGACCCACAAGACTTCTACCCAGGGAAGGTTGCAGACCGCGCACTAGCACAGAGGATTAAAGACACATATGGCAATGTAGAAAAGGGGACGCGAGGCTACAAGGTATCTTCCATCCAGAATGACGCAGTGCACCTGGCCTACCAGCTGATCACAAGAAATATGGTGAGAAAGAACAGACCTACGTAGGTCATAGGATTCATTGTTGACCTTGCCAAAAAATGTGTAGAAGGACTCCAAATGAACTGGGAAAAGTACTTAGTCAACCAACTCAAATTGGATTTCCATGAAGCTCAGGATCAGGTCTATGAGTTCCATTTCAGTTGGATACTGATCTTCATAGCGTTTACTACTTGGGAGATACCAGAAGGTGCGACCTTCTCGGATATTGAGCCATTCGATCCACTCTCTACGAAGTTCACCACACTCTGGTACTCGAGAGACATGGGAAAACAATGGTAGTTGAACGTAGTATTTGACACATACTATCTCCAGTTGAAGAGGGCTATTGGGGTTGTCCTGCATATGACATTGAACACCTTACATCGGTTAAGACCCCTCATGAAGTTCCGCATAGATTGACACTTTATTTATATCACTGCATGCAGACGGGCATAAAGAAGAGCTTCAGTCATACTATAAGATCACAGAGGAGGACCTTGAGGAGATAACCAAGGACTGGTATGCATAGCTCCTTATCCATGCTGACCCTATAGATATGTCTGATTCGGAACTACTTGGAAACTCAGAGGCCACTCACGAAGAAAATGATACACGTGGAACCAGCAGAAGGAAGAAGACCGAAGAGGTACAAAACCTGAGCAACGCATCATAAGAAACCACTTCACAATCACCGGGACAAGGAGGTGATGATGAAGTAGATAAAGAAGAGACCAACGAAAAATATGATCAGTAGAATCCAAGCGAAGTAACACCGCCTAGGGATCTTGTTGAGGAGGCTGATCCATCTAAGAAAAGAAAGGTTTCCCCCACGAAACCTACCTCGAGGAAGAAATCCAGATCTAGTAAGACCAAGTTGCAGACCATGCTAATGATCGATGTCTTCGACTTCATCATCGCAGCCATATTAGACGCTTCGCAGGATATTATGCAGAACATAGAAGCCAAGAAAGAAACCATGTATGATAGGATTGAGATAGAACTCAAAGGGGTATAGCATTCCCTTCACTCCAGACGCGTAGTATCCACTGCACCCATGCCATCAGAAGAACTAGAGTTGGTAGATGAACCTACCCAACTCCGCAGAACAACTGATGTGATCGAAGCTCACCTTTGTCAAGCGCAAGAAGAGAAAGAACAGGCCATGGTGGCCCTGAAGCAAGCACAAGAGGAAATGGTAGAGCAATGTCGAGTTGCAAAGTAGGAGAAGGATGACCTCCACACCAAGTTCAAAGAGGAGAGAGCATAGGTCAAGCAAGAAAGAGAGAAGTTGCTCGTAGAATAGCTCATAGTCAAAGAATTAGTTAGCAGAGCACTTCACTCTATGACAGGCTTAGAGAAAAAGGCAGAAGAACTAGTGGAGCAGCAAGTAGCACAGCTTGCAGAAGCTATCCAACAGCTTCAACAGATAATCATAGACCTAGAGCTATGAATAGTGCTAAGTACCCTGTAGGACATACGATATCAAAGAGAAGCCACTACCCAGAGCGCAGTTGAGAGGATCAGATCATTCTCTCTGGAATGTAAACAACTTAGCTATAGAAGTGCACAAAGCTACGAGCAACTTATTGAAGACCCTGAACTAAAGGCACTAGAGTCACAACTCCAGGAGGAAAATTAGCAAGAAACAACAGTAGAGGCGCAGTTGAAGCTCTTGTCAGTAGTTGAAATGATGAAGTGATCCCAGGAACAACACACTTCTCAACAACAGTTCCACACCATACAAAGAAAAGTCATGGAAGTGACTCAGAGACTCCAACCAGTCTAGGACGAAGCGTGCCAACTATTTGAGGAGATTGAAAGTCGAGGAGAAGAGATGGAATGAATAGTCACTATAGTCGAATAATTCTTAGAGGGACCTGTCAATGAAGAAGTTATCCAAGAGTTCGTTGAGTAGGAGGCCTTGTCGCAACAATAGGTCGAAGCATATTGATCCAAGGTCGAGGCTTTTGAGGCAGAGCTACCCAGAACAGAGTGACTCAGGATGCGTCACAGGTGAGTGTTGGGGGCCTGTTGGCCCCTAAACAAGTTTTGAGAATCCTTGGTCATGTTTGACCTATTTTGGGACTTCGACAGGTTATCGAAGGCGGAGCGGAAGTCAAAGCGGAGATTGTGGGATCTCGACCCCTTGTTTAGGGATTTTTGGGTTTTGGGCTTATGTAATGGGTATGGGGATGTTGGCCCATGGGTTTACCCATGTTTAGGCCCATTTTGTAATGTATAAATATAAAGTTAGGTGATGTAATTAGGGGGTGTATGTGATGCTAAGTGCAAAGGCACAAGTGTGTGATACCAAGTGCTAAGTGCAAGTGATAGTTGTACATGCTTTGTGCATGTTGTGTGAGACTTGGAAGGCTAAGTGTAAGTGACTGTAATGGATTAAGTAGAATCTTTGTGCTATAACCTAACTCGGGGAAGGAGGATCTGGCGAAGTACATGCAGATCTCTTGTCCTATGCGGAGTAGGATCTTGTGTCTTTGCACATGTAGAAGATTTACAAAATATAATAATAGAGAAGAAGAGTTGGTGGACGTAGCCCCAGGCTGGGGGTGAACCATGTATATCATGTGTTGTTATGCTTTGTGTGATGTATTGATGTGTTTATGTGTTTACTTTCTTAGTGCTTTGGCATAGATAAATGATAGATATATCTGATGATGTTTTGTTCTTAATAATATGAATAAGTGCTAGATCTAACCCATGTAAATGTGCTTAGTGCTCGTCTATATTAGATCTCGGTGAATACTGTGGTGCTCTGTGATTAGGGTTTTTAACTGCGGAGTAGATATTGATTAAATACTAATGAACTGTAACTACTAAGTGCTTTGATATAATATTGTAATCACATATCTGTGTCCCAGCTATGGTTGCATAAATTGGAGTCCTGCAACCACCCCTGCCTCTACCTTGGGTGAGATTTCATCTGCTTCACAGGTGTTGCCGAAAGGGCTAGTAGTTAGGGTTTTGTTGGTGTGCTCTTGAGTGTTGGACCCTATTTCTATGCTTGTGCCAACAATTTCCCAATTTTAAAGGAACTAATATTAAGTATTCTTTCATTGAAGAAAAAAAATATTGCATTGGGAAACATGATTTCTTGTCGTATTTAATTTTTTCACCTTGGGTTGTGTTCCTTGTGCTTAGAGCACCTCTTAGCCACTAGGGATTCCCCTTCTAAGGGGTATTTTTTGATGTTGTTACAAAATTGCATCTTTATCCATTAGGGATGAAGAAATCCTAACCTAATTTCTTTAATAACTCCAATTCAACCACTTAAAATTTCCCAAAGTTTGCACACTTACACTACTTGGTCTAGCGCACGTTTTGGAAAAGTTTGGAGGAGTTTCAGTGGCTGATTTTCTTGCTGTAATAAGTTGATTGTTACATCCATAAGGATGATATATATTTTTGTAGAAAGTGATTACAACAACCTTATCTTTTCATGCTAGTATCTTGCTCTTTAATCTTGAGTTTTTCTAGTGTTTAGCTAGTCTATCTCTTGCATCTTTCACTTGATTTCTAGCACTTATTTAGCATCTAATTATCCTATTTTAATGTTGATATACATTATTACTAACAAATTCTATTAGGGAAAGAAAGATTAAATTGCTTGTTCAATTTCTTATATTGCATCATATGCTTGTTTTTCTTGTGTCTTGGGAAGGTACTTCACTATCGGCAGGTCACTCAACACATTTGGAAACCATTGAACCTTCCCAAGAATTTTTTAGAAGACCTTCATACCGTATAGAATTGACCCCTAGGGACGTACTTTTCATCTTCAACCTTATCCCCCCTTGAAGTGATTACCTCACCTCTAAAGTGATGAGGACACCTTCTTAAGGTGACAATGGGTAGGTTCCCTCCTAGTTGTCACCAGTTGGTGGTTGGGTGAATATTTTCCCAACCTACAAGTGTGATAACATTTTGGCACCTTTTCAGGGTCAGATTTTGAATCCTCTTTGAAACCCTAATGACACTTTGGAAAGATATCCCAAATCCTTTTCCCCTAGATTTCTTGGAGACTCCACCCAAGAGATGTTCCATTTACAACTTTCTTGATGAGCTCTTCTTGAATCTCATATGGAGATTCCACCTTCCCAAAAACCACTTTTCCCTTTTTCCCCTTTCATCCCTTGATGATCCTTGAGCTCATTTGGAAATTCCATTGAGGTATTACCCTAAGTAATGGAACCATGGCCTCAAGGGACTTACTATGGGCATTCCATAAGGGTTATCCCTCCTTTGATGTTCAGGATATTCCTGGATATCCAAATCATTTCTCCTCAGAGTGGAGGGAAAGATGTTCTAACTTTAATGGTGATACAGCTCCAGCAGTCACCCATGTTGTCAATTATATGAAGTATGCTTCAAGCCTAGATGTGTTGCATGAGAATGCTCTAAAGAAAATTTTTGTATCTTCACTAGAATCAATTCAAAGGAATTTTCTTGCACACTCATGTAACTCGAAGAGCATCCCCTATTCTACCAAGTTCATTGAAGAATTTCTCAAGCACTATCAACCAACTACCCACAATTTTGAAGATACTTTCTAGGATATCAAAGATTTTTTTTGCAGAGAAGGTTTTCCTGTAGATGAGTATTAAGAAAGGATTGAAGAAAACCTGAACGAGAAATATAAAGATGAGATATATGATGAAGTTGAACTTTTTTCCCTTCCACTTGATGAGGACATCCAGGCCTCTCCTTCTCCTGCACATCAAGAAAAGAATGTGATGATTTATAATCCTTTTGAAAATTTCAATGATGCCTTGTTCCATGATTGTGGAAATGAAGAAAGATTCTAGAAGGATATTGATGAAGTTCCTCTTGCATAAGTTCCAATTGAGACATT
>JASDQU011379816.1:2716-13715 GCA_032191745.1 Picea mariana | reverse complement strand
TAATGCATAACAAGGGCGATCTGTTGAGGAAGCGTGTAATTGGGTGCCAAAACATCAACACTGTCCATTGTCGGCCTTTGACCGAGTTTAATACTTGTAAACCCCTTGCTATATTTTAGACACGGTGGGAGATTATTGACATAATCGAATGGTTGATTAAGATCTGGTTTGGAACAATTCGGATCTTCCTCTGCTAGAAACCTTTCAATCTCGGAGTCTGAATCCTCATGGATCTCGATTGAATTGATCAAGCTCACACGAGGCTTTGATCTATTACGCAGACTCCTTGAAATGAGTCGACCATCCCTCTTATTACGAAACCCTAACATTGCTTGATTCTTTTTTGACTATGTGAGAGGGTTTTTACTGTCGGATTTTACGGTAGGGTTAGGGCAGTGTTGGGCCCCAACAACTCCCCCTAAATTTTTACAAAAATTAAAGGGCCCCCATTAGAATCTTGATAATTATAATGAGCTACATAATCAACCTTTTCAAATAGTTCCATACCTTGGCTTGCTTTGAGACAAACTTAAGACATTCACTATAGTATGAGACATTCATTACAAGAGTATATGTCAAAATTTAGAAACGAGCATGGAAATCTCAATTTAAACAAAAACTTTAATTTTTATTAGATGTTTACTTTCGTTTAAATTATGATTATGTGTTCTTTCTTTTGCTCATTAACAAGTTTGACTATTTTGAATAATGGGTTCAATACTTCATCAAATAATATCTTGGTTGGTTTCTCATTTTCATAAAATCATTCGGTGATATTAATTAATTAAATTCTTTTTTCATTTTGCATCTCATTTCAAAATAAAAATAATAATAATAAAATAATTATCTATTATTTGTTTGATTTTGTAAAAAACCAAAATTAATATTTTTCTCTTCTCCATTAACTTGAATCTTCTAGAATTTTAAGATCATATTTGAAAGGAAATTATAAACAATGTTTGTTTAGAACTTATAGTTAGTTTAAATTTATTTTTGATTTTATTGTTCTAGATTTTGTTTTATTCACAATTCTTAGGTTATTAATTTAGGTTTTTTTTGTTTCACAGGTTTTTATTATCAGTTATTTGGTACGGATCTGATCATGGCTTGATTTTATTATCTAAATACGTTCAAGATGATTGATCCAAAAATAATATTGGATTGCTGCAAATAAATTTATGAGCAACAACAGATAAAATTTGGAAATGCGTCAAGAACAGAGACACGATTTTGCGGGACTGATTGCAGCCAAACCGTGAGGAATTTGAAGAAACGGTTGAAAACCCATCTCCCAAATGGACACATTTAGCTTCCACGTAAAAAATTTCCCAAACAAATGCACGATTTGAGAGATATTTGTGTCTCTTTACGAGGCAAATTTCAGGTGGCGGAAATTATTAGTGACGCTCAGACTGTTCATTCATTGTATAAATATATGAGAAAGTTCAGAGCCACAGAGATCAAGGAAATTGAGAGGAGGATTTTTATCCTTTCTCTTTTGTATATTATTTATTTTGTAAACTTCTCTTCTTTTCAAATGGATTAACGGATGGTTGGAATCTTTGGGAGAATGGACGAGTATTTTCAAAGAAGAATATGGAATCCCAGGTTGCTTAATGGCTTTTGTCCTGTGAGTAAAGTGGTTTTATTTTCATTATAATATCTTCATATTCTTTGAATAATTGATTATGCATTGATTTAAATTAGCTTTAGTTTTTTTTATCAATACATGGTTAATTGTTATCATTTATGTATTATTATTTTTTTTTATCTTTAAGAGTCTATTATCCCAAAAATTCTTCGAGGACTACAATATGGGCATGTGATTTTGAGAAATAATATGGGAAAATAATTCATCTTTGGCTTTAGACTTGTGTGATGCTTATTCCATTTCTTTCTTTCATTACTGTTATATTATGAGAATGTTATTATGGTTGATTTTAGCTTTAGCTTGTCATCATATGGTGTTTTCATACTATTAAATGTTATATGCTATCCATAATTTCTTATTCTATTTTTTATGTGTGATCGATCTATCATTTGATTATTTTTGAATTTATTCTTAATGTTTAATGTTGGATAATATCAATATTTAGATCTGAGTTTTCTCTCATTCTTAAATATTGATAATCATAAAATCACATGATTTTTAATTAGATGTCTTTCTGTTGTTATTAATTTACTCCAATATCAAATACTTCTTTGAATGTATTTTGAAAGTTTTAGTATTTTTCTGTTATAGGTTTCCCTTAACAACGGTACAGACAAGAGCTCATACAACACAGGAAGATAAACTCAGTTGACTGATCAGTTAAAGGTTAGTAGATGCATTATTTTCTTTTATTTAGAGTTGTTTATGAATGAAACGATGATTACATTAATTAGCTTTGACTGTTTTTGTGTCACTGTTTCAATCGTATTAATTTAGTATTTATTTTTTTAATATCTTTAAAAAAAGAAAAAAAAGTGGTGTTCATATTTGATTCAGAAACTTTATCAAACAATCATTTTCGCAAGATTTCATGCAAACCTTGTAAACTGTATATAAATTATTCATAATCATTTGTATATTCACATTCTTAGACAAATATTTGTAATTATTGTGTCGATTGTTAGAATCTTTTCTTTAGTTAGTTTATTTCATTTTGCTATCTTTAGGACCCTAGTTGGCTAACGGAGAAATTAAACTCGTAAGGATAGGTCATATCAAACGGCTTGGGTTAATTATACAACCCGGACCGTGTCTATCCTTGATGGCATGTGGAAGTCGTAAGACTCCTCCCCCACACACTCGCTCCCCTATAGTAACACGGAGTCATTCTGACAACAACGTTACTTCTGAAACAACAACTACATCGAACGAAAATCCTCAGATTCTCGTTGAGCCGATAACACCAAACCCTCAAGGGGCAGACGTACAAGAAATTGTTCGTCAGTCACTCTTAAGGACACACATTGATACTTATTTATACTTATGTTATAAATATAAATATCCACACTGATCAAAACCCTCTGCAATTCATACAGACACAGGGGAAGTTATAGAACAACCGCCATCAGAAGTGGTCCACCCACAGTTCCATCTCAACATGAAGTATAAGTCAAGGATCACAAATCATGTCGTTGACTGCCTCATTCAACCTCCTGTGGCTGCACTCAGCACTGTGCTCCATTCCTGTGTACATTAGGCATCTGAGTGGCCCCAACTTTATCAGTGAGATATGGAATTTTCCACCACCTATCAACTCTTAGGTACATGCACGAATGTCACCTATTTTCACATTCAGGACGAACTATTATGCAATCTGGTCCATCTCTGTGTTCCTACAAGCGAGTGTGCAAAGATGATTTGGGAAGCCCACTACAATCGAATGGCAGGACATTTTGGCATGGAGAAAACTGTGGTCATTCTATAGAAACATTTTTATTGGCCAAAACTTCAACAAGACGTCAACAAGTATATCAGATCTTGCATTGTCTATTCCATTACCAAGCCATTCATCAAGAAGCAAGGCTTATACACCCCTCTTCCTACCCCCAAGAAGCCTTCGGAATCCATCTTGACAAATTACATGTCTAGCCTTCCATCCACCAAGCAAGGCAATGATTGTGTATTTGTGGTCGTTGATCGGTTTCAAAGATGGCCATCCTCACAGCCTACAAGAAGAACATCACAGTGGTAGATACTTCCAAGCTCTTCTTCAAATGAGTGTTGGTCCATTTTGGGATACCACAGACCATCATCTTTGACTGGGATAATAGGTTCCTCAACACATTTGGGTTGAGTCTCTGGTCACTATTGGACACCAAGCTCACTAAATCCGCTACTTTCCATCCCCAAACAAATGACCAAATAGAGGTCGTCAATCAGATGATTGTGCACATCCTGCGCATGTACAACTCTAAGGATTCGTGTACATGGGATGAAATTCTCCCCTATGTTCAAAACAATTACAACAGGGCTCTCCATAGCTCCATCGACCATAGCCCATTTCAAACGGGGTTGGGATTCCGACCCTTGCGTCCCATTGATGTTGCACTACCTCTTGCAACCACACAGAAAGACTCTTCCCACATTCATTCTGAGACCAAAAAATCCACCAGATTCATTGAGTGGATTCAACACATCCGCCAACAGGTCCATGAGATTTTGTAGAAAGCCAATGCTAAGTACAAGCAACACCATGATCAACACAAAGTACTACACGAGTTTCAGGTTGGAGACAAGTTTTGGTTACATTTGCAGAAAGAGTGTCTTGCAGGGCCCCATTAGAAGCTCTGCCCACTTCTCTATGGGCCTTACACTATCACCAAGGATGTAGGTAGCAATGATTTTGAGCTCAACACTCCACCCTTCCTTGGATTGCACCTAGTGTTCAATGTGGACCTCCTTCTGCCATATTTTCCACCATTTTTGGACACCTCAGAGATTGAAAAACAACTGATAGCAACATAGCTCAACCCTGACTACATGGGACATGCATCCACTGATCAAATAGTGGACACATAGGTCAAGGGCACTCGCCAACAAAGGATCCATCTTTATCGGGTTTTCAAGGCAGGGTATCTCCTCCACCAAGGAAAGTGGGTCACCCAAGGCCAAATTTAGCAGAAGTTTACTCACCTGATGGGGGAAGTCAATGCAATGGAGACCATTGCTTCTTAAGGGGGGAGGACTAATCTAGGTGGATATTGGCGGCCACCCACCTATTCCAACTGGCTCCTCTTGACAGTTTTTAGTTCAACACATTCATATGTACTTCTTTGTAATTGTGGGTTCTGCACTTTTGGGGTTGTCTAAATCCCTACGCATATTTCAGGTGGATACTGGTAGCCGCCCACCTAATCCAACTGGCTTCTTTTGCATGTTTTTATATCATCACATCTTTTTGTACTTCCAGGGCTGTTTTGGTCCCTAAACAGTGTTTTTTTGGCTCGCCATAGTCAAACTATTGACAGTGTCATAGTTTGATGGTGTAATGTGTAGTTCTCGAAAAGACCTTTCCAACGGGCTATCACGCGCCTAAAACGAAGGTCATATGCAAAAGTTACGACCTCGGGAAGTTGAGGTACCAAGTTACCCATAGGGGCCCACATAACTTTTGGCATTTCATCTCCTAGGGTTAGGTTTTTGGATGTCTAGGGTTTTGGCATTCATGAGTAATGATAAAAAGGCCTCTGGAGCCTTATTGTAATCATTCTGCTCAGACGGATGCACGTAGCAGTCACATCTCTTCTCAGAGATATCTACCACCATTCGAGCAAGTGTTTCATTGCTACAATTTTACAGTTTTAGTCTATTTCATTTATTCAATAGAAGATAGTGTTCACTGGATATCTGTGTTGTTCTTCATATCTCTTTGTTTATTGTATTTAGTCTGTTAATTAGTTTGTTTCGCTCCTAAATATGGATCAGTGGTATCAAAGCGGTATGCTCTTCATTTATCTTTCTTTGTGCATGTCCCCGATAAGATCTGGGTACAAGAAGTTGGACTCGAACCAATCGATCCATTCCAAGATCGATCATGCCAAGCCCCACAAAAACCCATGGGGGATGAAAAGAAAGATGATGGAGTAAGAGATCCTTTTAAAATGTTGCTCGAGGAAGCCCTTGYRCAACAAAGGAACGAAATGATGGACAACTTTGCGTAGATCCTTCGGCAGCTGCCCACAGGAGAAGCATCTTCATCAAGCAGCCATACAACCCCCTTCAAAGTACAGGTAAATTTTGATATTCCATTATTTGAAGGACTGATAGATGCGGATGTTGTAGATAAATGGTTGAATCTGCTCGAAGGGTATTTTTCAGTCCACAATTTTTTCGATAGGGAAAATGTTACTTTTGCACTCCTAAATGTCATGCCCCATGTTAAGGACCAGTGGGATACTTACTCTGAGCAAAGGGCCATAGAGGAATCTGCAATATTTGTGGTTTCCCCTATATGGGATTTCTTCTGGGATGCCATTAAAGAATAGAACCACCATGCTGGAAGCTACAAGGACCAGTACAACATATGGACCACTCTGCGTCGGGAAAGGGACCAGACAGTACCATATTTCACAAATAATTTCCATACCCTGCGTACCAAATTGGGTATCAAAGACTTTGAGTGACATCTGGTGCTCAAATGTCGCAGTTGTTTTCATAGATACATTCAAACATAAACGGAGTTTCTGGACATCGCCTCATGTAAGTTTTAAACCTGTGAAGTAAAGCAATGCATATAGATTCTTAAGAAAAACATAATTTAATCAATGGCTCATACACAGAGTACACAGAGATTTTATACCGGAAACCCTCAACCGGGAAAACCTTTCTTATATTCATTATATCAAATTTCACCATTCACCATACAATATATACAATGTTTTTAGGTATTCCGTAGATACCAAAACCCTAATCCCTTAATCCGGGATTAATTTACAAGACTTCTAAAAATAGCAAAATCCGCTAAAAATAACAAAAACCGCCCAAAAAAAAAAAAATTGGGGCACTACCTCGGGCTACCACACGTTTCCAAACGTTGTGTGTAACCAGGGGGGGCATACCTGCCCCCCCTCTGGGACCCCCCTAGGAAAGCGCTCGATGCACATGGCACAAGAAAAGTGCTAGTACGAGGAATCGTCGAATGCAATTGTCATATCTGACATGCCCACACACACACATGCAAAGAATATAACACATACCCAACATTCTCCCACTTGTTGTTTTCTTTGCATCCAAGGGTCTAGGGGATTATATTGTCAACAATCCAGGGCAACAATGCCCATTGTTACTCTACACTAGAAGAACTTTTCTGTGCTCACAGACTTTGTCAATGTATCTGCAACATTCTTCAAAGTGTCAACCTTTTCCAGCAACACCTTCTTTTCCTCAACCATGTCTCTCACAAAGTGATACTGAACATCAATATGCTTTGTCTTCGAATGATAAGCCGAGTTCTTTGCTAGGAATATTGCACTCTAACTTTCACAATCTAATCTCACTTCTTGTTGTACCAACCCAATACCTGAACACAATCTTTGTAACCATACTACTTCCTTGCTTGCATGAGTGGCTGCCATGTATTCAGCTTCTGTAGTTGAGAGTGACACTACAACCTGTCTTTTGCTCATCCAACTGATTGCTCCTCCAAATAGGTTAAACACATACCCACTTGTAGATCTTCTGCGATCCAGATCTTCAGCCTAGTCTGCATAAACAAAGCCATGTATGCCCACCACTCTATCCAATCCCAATCTTCCTTGGTAACACAATCCATAACTGGTGGTGCCACGAAGATACCTGAAGACCCTCTTTACTATTGTCCAATGCTCCTTCCCTGGTTTTGACATATACCTTTTCAAAACTCCCACTGCATGTGTAATGTCCGGTCTAGTACAAACCATTGCATACATCAAACTGCCAACTGCACTAGCATACGGAAAATGGGACATGTCCTCTTCTTCTTCTTGTGTCTTGGGACACTGATCTGCAGATAACTTTACACCTATGGGAATATGAACCTTGACCGGTTTACTTCCATGCATATTAAACCTCTGCAATATCATCTCAACATATTTTCTCTGGTTCAACCAGAGTTTCCTGTTTGCACGATCTCTTTTAATCTCCATTCCCAGAATGAAGTTAGTAGCACCGAGATCCTTCATGTCAAATTTGGAGGATAGCTGCGATTTCACCTCCTTGATAACACCCATGTTATTTCCTACCAACAACATGTCATCAACATACGACACTACATAAATGAAGTGATTACCAACCTGCTTGGAATATACACAGTGATCATCCCTGCTTCTTACAAATCCCAATCCAAGGATGTATGTGTCAAACTTTTGGTACCACATCCTAGGTGATTGCTTCAGACCATATAGTGACTTCTTTAGCTTATAGACTCTTACCCTTCACTGCAAAGCCTTCTGGCTGCTTCATGTAGATTTCTTCTTCCAGATCCCCATGTAGGAATGTTGTCTTCACATCCATCTGTTCCACTTCAAGATAGAAATCTAATAGAAGTTAACTTAGCAACATGAGAAAAAATCTCACCAAAGTCAATTCCCTCTACCCGGGAATAACCTTTTGCTACTAACCGAGCTTTGTATTTCTCCACTTTACCTTGTGCATTAAACTTCTTCTTAAACAACCATTTGAGACCAACAGATTTTCTTCCAGCTGGCAACTCAACTATATCCCATGCCTCATTCTTATCCAAGGCATCCATTTCTTCAACCATGGCCTTCTTCCAGAGTTTACTATCCTCTGAATTCACTGCTTCCCTGACAGTTCTAGGATCATCATCAATAATAGATAAAGCAAAATTTGAATGGAAATCAGGTGGACTATACCTTTCTGGTTGCCTTTTATCTCTCAATGATCTCCTCAATATTGGGGTATGAGGTTCTTCTTCTGCTTCCTCTTCTTCAGATGATTTAGATTTTGCATCATCCAACTCAAGCTTTATTTTCTCAGGTTCGTCTTGCGTTGGTAGGAATTCATGTTTGGACACATCTTTTACCTCTCTGAACACAACATCTTGACTGTAAAAAATCTTCTTGGTTTATGGGTTCCAAAGTTTATAACCTTTCACACCATCTTTATAACCAATAAAGATACACTTTTCATCCTTTTTATCCAGCTTACTCCTATTTTCCTTTGGAACATGTACATAAGCATCACAACCAAACACTCTAAGATGTTGAAGAGAGGGTTTCTTTCCAGATCATACCTCGTGTGGAGTTTTATCGTCCAACGCTGATGAAGGCGATCGATTGACCAGGTAGCATGTTGTACCCACTGCCTCTGCCCAGAATTCTTGTCCTAACTCGGCACCGTTGAGCATGCTCCTTGCTTTTTCCATCAGTGTCTTATTCATCCTTTCTGCAACTCCATTATGTTGAGGAGTGTATGGAGTAGTCTTTTGTCTTGCTATACCACACTTCTTATAGAATTCTTCAAATTTATTTCCGAAGAATTCTCCACCATTATCTGTTATTAATACCTTTGTTTTCTTCTCTGTCTGATTTTCTACCAGATCCTTAAACTCTTTAAATTTATCAAATACCTCAGATTTCTTTCTAAGAAAATAAATCCATGTGTTCCTTGAAAAATCATCTATGAATGAAACGTAATACACAGATTTACCTAGGGATGGAATAGGAACAGGTCCAAACACATCACTGTGTATCAACTCTAAGATCCCCTTTGCTCTTGTAGCACCAGATGGGAATCTTACTCAATTCTGTTTACCATATATGCAATGTTCACAGAAAGCAAAATCCAGAGTGCAATTAGACATACCTTCAACCATACCTTTACCGTGTAGTGTTCGAAGTCCCTTTTCTCCAATATGTCCCAATCTTTGATGCCACATCATGGTCTTCTTTTCAGGGATGATATTGGTCTTGTCTTCTTTATTTGTCTTCTCAAGGACAACAGAACTGTTACACCCATTAGTACAAGTGCTTCCCAACAACTTGTACAGAGTTTCACATCGAACTCCCCTCATCAACACCATTTCTCCTCGTACCATCTTGCAAGTGTTCTTTCCAAATACAGTATCCACTCCTGCATCATCCATCTTGCTTACAAATATTAGGCTCCTGGCTAGTTTTGGAATGTGCAGAACCCCAAGGAGAGTTCTAATCCTTCCATCTTTTAGCAACAACTTGACCCTTCCACGTCCCAAGATTTTTGTTGTCGAGCCATCTCCTAGGAATACATCACCACCATCATATTTTTCATATTCAAAGAACCACTCTTTGTGAGGAGTCATATGGTATGACGCACCTGAGTTGATCAACCATACATCATGGTCTGCATGTGTACTTGTAGATGCTAGGTAAACATCACCTCCTTCTTCAATGGAGGTTTTTGCCTCTGTGGAAGAGGTACTATCAAATTCCTTTGGTTTTTCAACCTTCTTAGACTTGCAATCTTTCTTATAATGCCCTGTTTTACCACACTTCCAACATTTCCTCAAAGATTTTCTTGGAGACTTAGATCTACCTGTAGATTTAGATCTCCACCCCGAAGGCTTACCAAGGTTCCTTTCTTGGGTACGCCCTCTTACAAATAAAGCATCTGTGTTGTGACCATCCATGCTTTTTCTCCTCATCTCTTCAAATAACAAGGATGCAACTACATCCTCATACTTCAATTTAGATTGAGTGGTACTACCTATTTCTACAACCAGATTATCCCAAGAGTCTGGCAAAGAACATAACAAAGTAATACACTTATATTCTTCTGCAATCGTAATATTAACGAATCCAAGTTGACTTACCAGAGTATTAAAGGCAATTAGATGTTCTGTCACAGAATCTCCATCTTCCATCCTAAGATGATACAACTTCTTTTGAAGAAACAACTTRTTTACCAGGGACTTTGATTGATACAAAWTCCCCAACTTATCCCATAGTTCCTTGGCTGTAGATTCTYCTGAGACATTCAACAACACTGAATCTGCCAGACAGAGTCAAATGGTACTCCTTGCTCTTATGTCCAACTTCTCCCAACCTTCCTTCGACATACTAGTAGGTGGTGTACTGGTAGTTTGTGTACTGGTAGGTTGTGTACCAGTAGCCTGTGTGCTAGTAGACGGTGTACTAGTAGGCTATGTACCAGGATCCACATCGATTCATTGTTCTTTGTCTACAAGAAGTCCTCCATATTCAGCTTCCATAGCTCAAAGTTTTTACCGCTGAACTTCTCTATCTCGATTCTGGAAGAACTCGCCATTCCTTTTTCTGCACTCAAATCACCACTGCAAAAGCTCCCACTAAACCCAGGTTTATCACAGACCCAAGATAAACTTGATCTATCAAGATCGAGCCAAACCCTCAACAACAAAGGCGTCCCTCTGAAGCCAAAAACAATCTTTGATACCACATGTACGTTTTAAACCTGTGAAGTAAAGCAATGCATATATATTCTTAAGCAAAACAAAATTTAATCAATGGCTCATACACAGAGTACACAGAGATTTTATACCGGAAACCCTCA
>JASDQU011379815.1:771-23813 GCA_032191745.1 Picea mariana | reverse complement strand
GCACGTTCCTAAAAATGTGCACGCCTTGCTGCCAGTGCGCGTTCCTACTCACCTCGTTGCCACTTTATCGTCCACCAACTTCATGAACTCACCCATATATATTCTTTTTTCATTTTTTTTTAAAAGTTTAATAAGTAAAAGTTGATTTTAAAGATAATAAACAATTAATATGATTATTAGCATTTAAAAAAATTGTTTTCCATTTTTTAAGTCAATCCAAAATAACAAATGTTACTTATTTTCTCTTCTTTTCAATATGAGCACTCCACCACCTATTCCAAAAAATTAGCTTGTTAGGGGGAGGCCCTCCAAAGGCACCCTAGAGAAAATTTATGATTATATGGAATCATTAGAAAAAAACAGAGAAGAAAGAGATGCCAAACGCCAAATAGAGTTACAATCATTAGTAAAAAAGAGTGAAGAAAGAGACGTAAAACTCCAAAAAGAGATAGAAACAATGTTTGATAAAAAAAAATTATAATCTTCAAAGATATGATTCAAACTCAAATAGAGGATAGATTGTTAGGGTTCAAGAGTCAATTGCAGACAATGTAGGATAGGATTCAAGAAATGGAAAAACAAAAACAGACAACCCAAGAAGGAGAGGTTGAAGAAAATTACAACTTGAGAGATAGGATTCAAGAGATAGAAAAAAACTAACCAACAATTTGACCCTCAGTAATCTAGAAAAAAAAATTGGACCATGAGCGTAATAAAATTTCCTTGAACCTCATAATTTTTGGTATAAAAGAACAACAAGAGGAGGATACGCTAGCAATAGTAAAAGAAGAATTAAAAAATAAATCACAAATTGAAACAACTTACCTCATAGAAATAAAGAGGCTAGGAAAAATAATTAATCATAAAGATAGGTTGATCAGTGTCAACGTAAGATGTAATGACCATAAATATAACATACTTAGTAAATATTCGATCTTAAAAGGGTCATGCATATTTATAAATGAAGACCTCATTCCCGAAGACCAAGCTAAATTAAGGAAGGAAGTTCAAAAGGTAAAAGAAGCCAGGAAAGAAGGAAAATGGGAAATAAATAGAAATCAAAAAGCTATTGCTAGGGATAAAGACTAGAAGGATAATAATAAATAGGAATTTGGGACATTAAAGATCCTTTTTTGGAACTGTCATGGCTTTCCATGGCACAAAGGGCCTACGATAAGTTATATCTCCAGTGACAGTGATATTATTTGTCTAGTTTTAACTTGGGTGTTGGGTTTCTCTGGTCTGCACATGGGTTGTAAGACCCAAGGTTCAGTTTAACTTTGACCAAAAAACCATCAAGACACCGACCCTTTTAGCATCACCTGCTTGTGCAGATGAAGTCTCACTCGAGGTATCTATTGGGGCTACAAGAACCAAGTTTTTGTAGCAGAAAGGGAAAGGGAGGCGGATGCGTGAATCATTTCCCTTTATTCTAGCTTATGTATGCTCTTGATTATTGCAACCACTCATGAGTATTTCATCATAATCAATCCAAACACTAAATCTAGTCTACGAAGTATAACAACATCATTCATAAACACACATAAACAAGTAAAGAACACAAGATTCAATATTATCTCTCAATACTTGTGTTTATTCATTGTATCAACTGATTACATTCATGATTCTTACATAATCTCAACCTCTATGGATCCTTCACACTTTTTCTAGCCCACTAGCTCTCTCGCTAGATCTCTCTTTTCACCCTACCCATTAAATATTTATACCCAAAATCTAGGGATTAAAGTCCCATTCTTATCTATACCAAAATAGCCCATTACAATGAATGGCATGGCCAACTTCAGTTAATTGGTTGTTTTCCTTCTTCTACTTCTCATTATTTATGCAAATTTGCTATTATTCTTCTATTTATTGAAATTCGTATTGTCGTCCTTTTCTTTTCCTTCTCTCGCTCACTTTCTTTCTCCTTCTATCTGTGCATTGTCTTTGTCTTGCACATTGTTTGTTCTTTTGCTCCCTTTTTACCTTATACACACTTTCTTCCTTCTGCACGATTTCCTCCTTCTGCGTGCTTTCTTCATACTTATGTTTATCACCAAAGTTACATCCAAAATTGTCTATCCAACATGCCCCCAACACTCACATGTGGCTTGTCCTGAGCCACTCAGGTCTATTTCATGTTCTTCCACTTTGCAATGAACTGTTACGCGCCAACATTAGCCACTTCTACCTCTATAACTGCTTCAATTATCTTTTTGGACAGCTTCTTGGGTTATCTGTGCCATGTCGTTGAATTCTAGTCTAGATTATTCCTTTGGTTCTTTATGCATCTTCCAAATATGCCTTAGAGGGTCATCCTTTTCCATATTGAAGGTCTCTTCCCACCTGATGATGGTCTAAGTCTGGACGACAACATCAGAAGTCGTGTTTCCTAGGGAGGAAACCTCAATTCTCAGAGGAAAAATAATTGTTAACCCTCCTCTTTCTGTAATTTTCTACTCTAGCGAGACTCTGGTGAGGCTTCTTGAGGATGACACCATCCTCATTTACACCTACGGCCTTTGGAAAATTCTTCAGGTTCAGTTTGGGTGTCATATACGAGGACAATTTCTGGGAAACCTCTCTTTCAGTGGGATCCTGATCCATTTCATTCGCTTTTACTATCATGAAGCATTCATAAGCTCAGACCCGACTATTGATGTTGGTCGGAGCTTCATGCAACTTTACGTTGAAAATGATGTGATTCCCTGCATGCGGTTTGCACTCAACACAAGAGTATTGGGCCTTAGCCAACTCTGAAACTATTTTTTCATCGATAATGTCCCGATCCATAAAATTCAGGTTGGTAGACTTTCCCAACATATATCCTTGCCTTCTCAGCCTTGGGGGGACCAATAGTATTGTTGGTGGATCTTTCCCCATTCGTCTAGAGTGAGCACTTCCTAAACCATCACTATGTGCCTTCTCTACTAGCTGTAGATCGGCTCTGTTCTTGCTAGGTCACTCTAATTTTATCATAGTGGTATGCAATAATGGGTTCCACTTAACGATGTTCTTATGTTTTTTTTCTTTCATGCCAACCATACCTATCCCATCTCATTTTAACTAAATCGTCCCATCCACCATCCGATTTGATGAGTTATTCCATTATTTCATCTTAATTACAAAATCCTTCAGGTGATTTCTCCCTCTTACCACCGATTGACCATGATTTCCTAGTGGCTTTCCTGAGTGAATGCTTGTATGGTGCTTTTATGACTTGTCCCATCGACCGTCCAACTGTCTTTTTCATGCCAATCTGCGCAGTAGTGCATTGCTCGTCGCAGTTGGGCATGTCCATACCTTTTCTTTGAACTTGGTGCAATGTTTGCTTCATGTGAGGTTATCAGTCCAGCTGCGCAAGTTCTTCTACCTTGGGATTTCACACACTCTTTTTCCCTCTTCTATCACTACCTTGTTCTTTTCTTTCCCTTTTCTACTTTTTATTTCGTTTTTCTTGTTTTTATTGCTACTATGGTACACTTACTATAATACAGGGGTTTTTCACAACACAAGTTAATGCACATATAGTCAACTGTCTCTATAGAGTTTCGGTCGACTTTCATTTACCATTCCTTCCAATATTTATCCATCCAAGGTTTCCAACAACACATCACCTGTCTCAGTTATCTGTTGGATCACATACGGACCTAACTAGTGCATGTGAAACTTCCCTAGGTGCTGCAGATACTTACTGTCATAGAGTAATACCAAATTGTCGACTTGAAATTGCTTCGATTTAATGTGTCTATCGTGCTAGTCCTTCTCTCTAGATTAATGCACCTGCTGATGGAATCCTGCAATAAACCGTTCCTCCTCAAGCTGGACTAATTGCGTCAATCTCTCCTATATTGTACCCATATATGAGATCTCAGTGATGGTTGCAATGCGTAGGCTAATTAGAATGAACTCCATTTGCATCACTACTTAATGTCAATAGACCAACCAAAACGGTTTCTGCCCTATCATTTTCTTACTTGTAGTTTTGTATGCCCATAGTACTGTGGGGATGCATAAGTCCCAATCATCTCTTCTAGCATTGCAATTTTTTGTCAAAATTATCCAAAATCTTATTAAATGCTTCCACTGTTCCATTAGCATGAGGGTGATATGGTGTACTCTTTTGATGATGAATATGAAATTCCTCAGTTAGTGCGACAATCATAGTGTTCATAAAGTGTGTACCTTGGTCGCTAAGTAATATGTGTTAGAAAAACAAGATCGCAGAGCGATAAAATAAAACAAATGTGGAAATAAAACACAAAAGATATACAACACAATAGAGACACAGATATATGTGTTTCACCCAGTGTGGGCTACGTCCACGAGAGAAATTGCCAGGTCCTTCCTTTATTATTTTAATCCAGCAAATGAAGGGATACAACCTACAACAAACACATCGTAACTTCCTCTTCTTTCTCTCATTGTCTCCTATCTCAGAATACAATATTCACCATACACCTAGATGCAATAAATTTCCATCATAAAAGAGGGTTTCCTTCCAGGGAAAAAAACCCTAACATAACTTCTATTGTTAGATCTGCGACCTTATAATGAACGGTCCAAATTTACAATGAAATTACAATATACATTTACAAGGCAAATTTTCCTTCGGGGGCCTGCTTGCCCCCGGACCCCACAGAGGGGGTAACCCCTCTCTACACTCCCACACATGTATAAGTGTACATTCTTCTGGGGTGTAAAGTATTCATGGGGTATAAACACAACTGTAAACAAAGATCTCTGAATCAGGAAGATAATTAGTCTCCATAACCAACAATCTCCAACTTGGAGACTGATCTCAACAACTCCACCGCTATTGTAACTGTTGGACTATGAACCTTCTTGGACCTAGAAAATTTCTCATCTTCATCTTCATGCTTGAAGACTAACTGAAATTGAGCAGGAACTTAGTTTCTCCCTGGTTACTCCCTTAATTAATATGTATGCAAGATTTTGTCTATTATGCATCTTTTCCAACTTCAAATGTCCATCTTCCAAGATGGATCGTATGAAATGGTACTTGAGCTATATATACTTAGTCTTCGAATGGAAGGCTGATTTCTTTGCAAGATGAATGACACTCTCACTGTCATAATACAACCTTCTATTCTTATGATTCTTTCCCAATTCCTCCATAAACCTCTGTAAACAAATCATCTCTTTACTATCCTTTGTAGCAACAACATACTCTGCCTCTGTTATTGAAATTTAAACAACCTTTTGTAGTTTCAAAATCCAACTTACTGTTGTTCCACCTATAGTAAAAACATACCTTGTGGTGCTTCTCTTGCTATCTTTATCATATTCCATATTTGGATCAACATATCCCTGTAGAATAGTGTCCGAACCTCGAAAACATAATGCATGAGTAGTAGTACCTCTCAAATATCTAAGAATCCACTTTACTTCCTCCCAATGTTCTTTACCTAGATTGTTCATATACTTGCTCAAAACTCCCACTACATGTGCAATAGCTGGTCTTGTGCAAACCATCGCATACATCAAGCTTCCAACCCTAGACATGTATTCTATCTCTTGCTATGTCTTAGGACACATTTCCTTAGTTAATTTGAAATGGCTAGTCACAGGTGTACTAACTAGTTTTGCATTCTTCATTCTAAACCTCTCCAACACCTTCTCTATGTACTCAGCCTGAGACACTGTCAATTTGCGATTTTTCCTGTCTCTTGTTATTCTCATACCAAGGATTTTCTTTGTAACACCCAAATCCTTCATTGCAAATGAATTATCTAATTTCTTCTTGAACACATTTATATCATGCATATTAGACCCTACAATAAATATGCCATCTACATACAATAGCAAGATAATATAGATTCCATTTTCTAGACTTTTAAAATAAACACAAAGATCAGAATGACATCTACTATAACCTTGTTCTGTCATAAGCATGCCAAACTTCAAATACTACTACCTTGGAGATTGATTTAGTCCATACAAGCTCTTCTTCAATCTGCATACCAAATTCTCCTTCCCTTTAACTTCATACCCCTGTGGTTGCTGCATATAAATCTCTTCCTCCAAATGGCCATGGAGAAAAGTTTTTTTTACATCTAACTGTTCAAGATGCAAATGTTCTACTGCCACAAGATGTAAAATATTACTAATTGAAGTTATTTTAACAACAAGATAAAATAAGGTACATTTATTGGATTTTTCCTCAAGCTTCGTTCTATTTTCTTTATCAATATGGACAAATGATTCACAACCGAAAGTCTTCAAAAAAGAATAATTTACCTTTTTACCCGTCCATGCCTCCTTTGGAATTATACCATCCAAAGAGATTGAAGGTCCTCTATTTATTAAGTAAACAACAATATCTACAACATCTACCTAGAACTGTAAGGGAAAACCAACATGCAATCTCATACTCCTTGCACGCTCCATGATTGTCTTGTTCATCCATTATGACACCATTTTCTTGTGGTGTTCCTGGAACTATCTCTCTCTATGAATCCCATGGTATGAACAATAATAATCAAACTCCTTGCTTCAATATTCACCTCCATTGTGTGATCTGAGACACTTCAACCTTTTTCATGTCTCATTCTCAATCAAAGCTTTCCATTTCTTAAAAGTATCAAAAACATCATATTTTTTTCGAATGCATAAACCCAAGTTTTTCTAGTTGCATCATCAATAAAAGTAACATAATAATGAGATCCACCAAGAGATGATACCTAAGCTGGTCCCCATACATCTGTATGCACAAGATCTAACCTTTCACTCTTCTTTTCTTTTTTGAATCTGAGAAATATGACTCTCTTCTGTTTTCCATAAACACAATGCTCACACAAATCCAAATCAATTTGTTTAAGATCTAGCAACAAATTTCTTTTGTGAAGTATCTGCATCCCCTTCTAACTCATGTGTCCAAACCTATGATGCCACAATGTTGAATCCACTCCTGTAGAAGCTAAAGAGATAGAAGAGTCATTATTACTAGTACATAAATACAATGTACCTACCTTCTCTCCTTTTTCTATCACCAATGATCCTTTGGTGACCTTTCAGACCTTATTTGTAAATATGGATATATAACCTTCACTTTCTAACTGCCCTGTTGAGATTAGATTTTTCCTTAGATCTGGAACATGTCTTACCTCTTTCAACAACCATTGGTTTCCATTGCTTTTATTTATTTTTACCTTTCCCACTCCAACAATTTTGCATGGTGCATCATCACCCAAATGAACTTGTCCAAAATCACCTTGAACATAATCTAGAAAATGTTTCCTATGGGGTGTGGCATGAAATGAATCCCATGAATCTACTACCCAAGACTCATAAATATTAGCTATGGAAAGAATCAAAGAATCTTGTAAGACATCACCTATTACATTTGCTTCCTAATTTTTCTCTTGCTGTCCATCTCTTTGTTTCTTTGAAGCTCTACAGTCTTTCTTCAGATGACATTTCTTCCCACAATTCCAACACTCTATCTTTCCAAATATGGATTTGGATATTCTCTTCCTAGAATTCCTGCGATTCCCTGAGTCCTTTCCTCTATCCTTTTGTCTTCCCCTGTTCTCAATGTTTAATGCATTACCTGATGTCGCACCTGTGTTTTTTCGTCGCATTTCCTCACTAAGGATAACACCAACAACATCATCAAATTTTAAAGTGTTTTAACCAGATACAGAGTTACTTACAACCATGGCCAAGTCATTCCAGCTTTCTGGCAATGAGC
Organism: Picea mariana; assembly: GCA_032191745.1. Classification (NCBI taxonomy): domain Eukaryota; kingdom Viridiplantae; phylum Streptophyta; class Pinopsida; order Pinales; family Pinaceae; genus Picea; species Picea mariana. The sequence continues at coordinate 16,099 of JASDQU011379815.1, read as the reverse complement.
ACAAGATTAGAAGAGCCATGACCTCATCATCAAAGTCCACTTTTACATAACTTAGTTGATTAGTAACCGTATTAAATTCATTTAAATGATCTTCAACATACCAACCTTCTAACATATTCATAATAAATAATCTCTTCATTAGAAATACCTTATTGGACACCGAGGGTTTTTCATACAGTTTAGCCAATGCATCCATCAACTCCTTCGTTGTCTTTTCTTTCAAAATATTGAAAGCCACAGATGCTGCCAGGCTCATCCATATCATTCCTAGTGTCTTTCTGTCAAGAACCTCTCATTCTTCGTCCTTCATGGTCATCGACTTCTTTTCTATTCCACCAAATGGTAGGAATAGATCCTTCTGATATAAATAATATTCCATTTGTATCTTCCATAATTGGTAATTTTGGTCGTTAAATTTCTCAACCCTAAACTTTCCATCTTTCACCTTTGCTCCCACTCAAACCAGGAACCCTCTTTTCCTGCGAGTTACCTTTCGCTTTAATACCAATTTTTAGAAAAATAGGATCGCAGATAAATAAAATAAAACAAATAAAAAAATAAAACACACAAGATACATAGATATATGTGGTTCACCTAGTGTGGGCTACGACCACCTGATAAATTTTTAGGTCCTTCCTTTATTATTATCCAGGAAATTAAGGGATACAACCTACAACAAACCCACTGTAACTTCTTCTTCTTTCTCTCACAGTATCCTATCTCAGAATACAATATTTTCCATAATACCTAGCCACAATACATTTCCCTCATAAACGAGGGTTGCCTTCTAGGGAAAAAAACCATAACATAACTTCTATCGTCATATCTGCGACATTATAATGAACGGTTTAGATTTACAATGAAATTACAATATACATTTACAAGGAAAATTTTCTTTCGAGGGCCCGCTTGCCCCCGGACCCCACAGAGGGGGTAACCCCCCTCTGCACTCTCACACTTGTAGAAGTGTACATTATTATGGGGTGTAAATTCTTCATGGGGTATAAAAACGGTTGAAAACAAAGACCTCTGAATCAAGAATATAATCAGGCTCCACAACCAACAATATGCGTGGACATCCAAACCTGGAGACGACATTCTCAAATAGAAACCGCGCAACAGTCTCTACAGTGCAATCAGTAACTGGTGTTGCTTCCGCCCACCTGTTTAAATACTCCATCGTAGTAATGATGTATCTTTCTCTTTATCTCCTTTTTTGTGGGTTGATCAGACCTACAAAGCCAATTTCCCACTTATCGAAGGTTTGCAACATAACTTGTGGATTGAGAGGCATTTCATTCCGCCAAGATAGTTTACCCACTCTTTGAAATACGTCGCATGACTAAAAATATTCCTTCGCATCTTTGTGTAGTGTAGGTCACCAAATCCCTACACATAAAATATTAAGTGCCATTTCTTTTCCTATGTAATGTCCTCCAACAATCCCATCGTGTGCTTCCTCTAGTATAACCAACCTTTCGTGTTCCAGTACACAATGCCTCAAGATTCCATCTGCTCCTAAATTATACAAGTTCCTGACAATAAACTGATAGTCTATTGCTTTCACTACCAATTGTTTCTTATGCGCAACTGTCATGTCGAAGGGGGCCACGTGATATAGGTGGATATTGGTGGCCACCCACCTATTCCAAATTCCAACGGGTCCATCTTGACAGTTTTCAGTTCAACATGTTTCCCTTTAATGGGGAAATTTCTTTGTAATTGTGGGTTCTGCACTTACAGGGTTGTCCTGAAGCCCTACACATCATCCAAGTGGATATTGGTGGCCACCCACCTATTCCAACTGGCCTATTTTGTAGGTTTTCATGTCAGTACATATTTCTATACTTCCAGGTCCGTTTTGGGGCTCTAAACAATGTTTTCTGGGCTTTCCATAGTCAAACAATAGGGGTCAAATTTTGATGGCATAATGCGTAGTTCTCGAAAATACCTTTCCAATGGCCTATCATGCGCCTAAAACAAAGATCATATGAAAAGGTTACGACCCCAGGAAGTTAATCTACTAACTTACCCCAACGAGGCCCACGTGACTTTTTGTGCTTCATCTTCTAGGGTTAGGTTTTTGGATGTCTAGGGTTTTGGCATTCATGTTTATAATAAAAATGCCTTTAGAGCCTCATTGTAATGATCTTCTTGCGAATGAGCATAGCCATCACATCTCTTCTCAGAGATAAAGATGACACCATTCTAACGAGTCTTGCACTCTGTATTTTTACAGTCTATGTACATTTATTTCATTAATAGAAATCATGTTTTGTTGTATTTCTTTGTTTCTGGAAATTTTTATGTGTATTTCATTGTAGTATGTCTTCTTTCATTTTTTTTCGAAAATAATCTGGATTAGTGGTATTAGAGCAGGTTTCTCTTGATCATTTTTTAGTGCATGTCCCTGACGCAGTCCGAGTATAGCAAGTTGGGTCTCAAGCTTGTCTCTCTTGAGGAAAATTTCTCTCTCACACACAAGAAACCCTCTATGGAGGAAAAAAATAAAAATGGTGTAGCAGAAGATTCTATTAACCTATTTATTGAGCAAGCTCTCGCGTGCCAAAGGGACGAAATGATGGAGAATTTTCCCCACATCCTTCAACGTCTATCGATAGAAACATGTGCATATTCATCAAAATGCCACTTTGGAGGAACCCCTCACTTCAAGGTACAAGTTAATTTTGATATTCCCGTATTTGAAGGTCATATAAATGTGGATTCCTTAGAAAAATGGTGAATCTACTAGAAGGTTATTTCTTTGTTCACATTTTTTTTGGCAGGGAAAAGATCACCTTCACACTCCTCAAGGCTCTCCCCCATGTCAAACATTGGTGGGAAATTTACTGGGAGAAAATTTCCATAAAGGAATCTGGAATATATGGGGCCAAGCCCACTTGGGATTTTTTTGTGGATGCAGTCAAGGAACAATACTACCCTGTTGATATCTATGAAGACCAATACATGATATGGACCACACTATGGCAACAAAATTTCCGAACAATGTCATAGTTCACAAATACTTTCCATACCTTGCGAACCAAGCTGGGTATCAAAGACTCTGAGCAGAATCTGGTTCTGGAAGATTGTGGGGCTCTTCATAGGTACATCCAAACTAAAATGGATTTGCTAAACATCTCATCATTGGGAGATACCTATCAATATGTTGCCAAAATTGAGCAGAAATTTAGGCACTAGAACAAATGGGAGTTCAGGTATGCATATCTGTAACAACCAAAGCATGGTAAAGACGACCCTAACCAAAAGCCTTCTGAAAACCAGTCCAAGATACAAGAAAAGAAGGGTAAAGGAAAGACAAAGAATGACACTGGGAAGTGGTCCAAATTCCACAAAATCCCCTGGCACAACACTGATGAATGTTGCTCCAAATAGTCATTGGTGGTTGAGGTCAAAGACAAGGAGCCGAATCTTGATTCAGAATCTGATCCAAAAAATATTGAAAATGGATAGATCATCGACGCAAACCCTACTGCTACTATTGCAACTGTAAAAATTCAACCAAAAGAACCAATAGATCCTGAAGAGGGGGAGTGGCTCTTTGATTCACAAATGTGGTTGAAGGGGACCCCGTTTCATTTCATTGTTGATAGCGGAATCCAGAATAACCTCATCTCAATTGAGGTCGTCAAACATTTGGGGTTGTTGACAACACCACACCTGCAACCATACAACATCAGGTGGCTTCACCAGGGATTGGATCTATGTGTAAGCCAACGGTGTCGCCTGTCCTATGGCATCTAGCCCTTCAAGGATGAGGTAGTGTGTTATGTTTCCCCTCTTGATGTATGTGATTATGTTTTGGGCCAACCATATATGTGGAAATATCATGTTTTTTATGAGTCTTGACCTCGTGGTGTCATTATTACTTTGGGGGGTTAGCTCTATACGATACCAGAGGTACTTTTGACTACTGTTCCACCAAAATAGTGCCGCAATGTAATCTCTCATACTACAAAATTCATCCTCCTCATATTCTGTTCAAAGGATGCATAGAAGGCCACTACAACCGTTGCAACCTCAACACCTTCTATCCATTAGAAGAGTATTGCAGAAGAGAAGGTATATATTGTTTCTTCACCTATAATATCTACCTTCACCTAGATATTGTTCTAGAACATATGCAGATTCCTCATTCCATAATTGGGCACTTTTTGGATCACGGGTTCGCAGCTTGGCGGGATGAAAATTAAGTATCTATTGTTCTGTGTCCTACAAATAACACCTACACTTCCACGATATAAAAATTTACAAGCGGGCTTCTAGACATAGTCTCTATATAAAGTATGGAATGAGATTTTATACACCATATGCAAATTCCTCATTCCATACTTACACAGTTTTTGGATCTTGGATTCGCGGTCTAGCAGGACGAAAATAGAGTCTCTATTGTTCCATCTTCTACAAATAGCACCCATATTTATGCGATATACAAATTGACGGCAAGAGTTGTGGAGATGAGTCTCTATATAAAGTATCGACATGAGATTTTATAGAGCATATGCGGATCCCTCTTTCCATATTTAGGCAGTTTTTTTATCGTGGTTTTGCAGTATGGCGGGTCAAAAAAAGAGTTTGTATTGTTCCCTCCTACAAATAGCACTGACATTTCCGTGACATACAAATTGACACGATTTTCCATGGGCTTCTTGGTTGAACATTGCATTTTTTTTTCTAGAACATATGCGCATCCCTCATTCCATACTTGGGCACTTTTTTGGACCGCGGGTTCGCGAGGGGGCGGGCTGAAAATTAAGTATCCACTGTTCTGTATCTTACAAAGAGCACCCACACTTCCATGATATACAAATTGACATGCGGACCTGTGGACATAATCTGTATATAAAATATGGAATGATATTTTACACAGCATATGCGGATCACTAATTGCATACTTAGGCAGATTTTGGAGCACGCGTTGGTGGCCTGGTGCACCGAAAGCAGTCTATTGTTTTTTCGCCTACAAATAGCATCCAGAATTCAACAATATATAAATTGATAGGTGGACTCGGGCTGCTTCACTGAACATTGGACTTTTATTGTCCCGTTGAGATCCCGTATCAATTTCATAGTTAGCGATTTTTTTTTATCAGGGGCTCTGGCGCTGTCTGCGACATATAAATTGACATGAGTCGCTACAGTCTGCTTCGCTGAACATTGCATTTGTATTGTTCTAGAAGATATGTGGATCCATCATTCCATACTTGGGCACTTTTTGGATCATGGGTTCACGACCTGGCAGGCTGAAAATTAAGTATCTACTGTTCTGTATCCTATAAATAGCACCCACACTTCCGCGATATACAGATTGACATGCGGACCTGGGGACAAAGTCTTTATATAAAGCATGGAATGAGATTTTATACAGCATATGTGAATCACTAATTGCATACTAATTGACAGGTGGACTCGGTTTGCTTCACTGAACATTGGACTTTTATTGTGCCGTTGCGATCCCGTATCAATTTCATAGTTAGCGATTTTTTTTGATCGGGGGCTCTGGGGCTGGAGGGATGGAAATTGGGACTCTATTGTTCTGCATTGTACAAATGCATTGTTCTACAACATATGTGTACCTATGGGTTTCTTGGCTGAACTTATTTGTATTGTTGTAGAACATATGCAGAGTCCTCATTCCATACTTGGGGGCACTTTTTGGATTGTGGGTTGGCAGCCTGGTGGGCTGAAAATTAAGTATCTATTGTTCTGTGTTCTACAAATAGCACCTATACATCTGCGATATACAAATTTACACACCGGCTTGTGGACATAGCCTCTATATAAAGTACGGAATGAGATTTTATATAGCATATGTGGATTCCTCATTCCATACTTAGGCAATTTTTGGATCGTGGGTTCACGACCTGGACGATCGAAAATAATGTCTATTGTTCTGTCTCCTACAAATAACACCCATATTTCCGCGACATACAAATTGACAGGAGGAGCTGTGGGCTGCTTGGATGAACAGTGCATTTGTATTGTTCTAGAACATATGCAGATCCCTCATTCCATAGATGGGCATTTTTTGGATCGCGGGTTTGCGGCCAGGCGGGCTGAAAATTAAGTATGCGGAACCCTCATTGCATACTCACAAGTGGACTCGGGTTGCTTCGTTGAACATTGGACTTTTATTGCCCCATAGAAATTCCGTATCAATTTCATAATTATCGATTTTTTTCTATCGGGGGCTCTAGGGTTGGGGGGTTGGAAATTGGGCCTCTATTATTCCCTGCTGTACAAACACATTGTTCTAGAACATATGCAAATCCCTCATTTCATACATGAGCACTTTTTGGATCGCAGATTCGTGACCTGGCAGGCTTAAAATTAAGTATATATTGTTCCGTGTTCTACAAATAGCATCTTCACTTTTGCGATATACAAATTGACAAGCGGACTTGTGGACATAATCTCTATATTAACTATGGAATGAGATTTTATACAACATATGCAGATTCCTCATTCCATACTTGGGTAGTTTTTGGATCGCGGGTTGGCAGCCTGGCGGGTTGAAAATAGAGTCTCTATTGTTCCCTCTCCTACATATACCACCCAAGCTTCTGCGATATACAAATTGCCAGGAGGACTCGGGCTGGTTGCCTGAACATTGCACTTTTAGGCAGTTTTTGGATGGCGGGTTCCTTGTCTCCATAGAGTCTCCATTGTTCCCTCTGCTAGAAATAGAGTCTCCATTGTTCCCTCTGCTAGAAATAGCATCCAGACTTCCACCATATACAAATTGACAAGAGGACTCGAGCTGGTTTGCTAAACATTGCACTTTTATTGTCCCGTAACAATTCCGTATGTATTTCATATTTAATGATTCTTTTTGATCGAGGGTTGTGGGGCTGGCGGGATGAAAAATGGGCCTCTTTTGTTCGGGCTCACGGGCTAAAAATTGTGACTTTATTGATCCGCGCTATACAAAAGCTACCCACAACTCCGCGATATACAAATTGACAAAGGAACCTGTGGGCTTCCTGGGGAAACATTGTAGTTTCATTGTTCCTTGTCCTTCGAATAGCGTTCAGAGATCTGCCATATACAGATTGATAGATGGACTTGAGAGATGATGCATTAAATTATTAAAGGATGTTAAATTGCTTATTCTTAAAAGAATCAAGGAAAGAAAAGATTTTTTTTAAAATTCTATAACCGCAAGCATAACAAGGACCAATTTGAATTTTAAGGGCTGGTTGTTCATATGATAGCACAATTGCATTTCGCACACTAAATATTCGTTGATTTCAAATTATTCCAGGATATTAATTTGACTAACTTCATCGAATAAGCAAAAATGCGAAAACAACGACCAATTTGTATTTTAAGAGCCTCTTGTTTGTATGTGAGGACAGTCGCAATTCGGACACTATATATTCGTTGATTTCAAATTATTTCAGAACAATAGTTTGACCAATTTCATTGATCAAGAAAATCTACTAAAGCAAGTGACAGTACAGTTGCATCATAGTGCCATAGAAATTACCAGGCGGATCTTCATCCCAGCTAGCTAAAAAAAAAATTATACTGTTTGGTGTCCTCCAAAGAACAACTGGAGTTCCAGGGTAGACAAATTGACAGAAAAAACAGATAACCAAGAACCAACCATACTTTAAACAGTCCACAAGCAAGTTCCCAGAAGGTTCCATAGAGCAGAACCCATCGACCTTTGCACCAAACAATTTGATATACAAAGAAAAGACGTTGCCGCATTTGTTTTCTATTGAAACGAACTTTCATCTGGATGTTGAACAAATATTACAAAGAGACATGAGGTATTTTCATTTCCTCTCAAAGTTTCATATAAATTTTTTTTCCCTTTTCAACTGATATGCAAAATTGCATTGTCCTCATTTAAGGTGAATTTTCTTTGTATCCGAAGCTGTCGCAGCATGTAGACACTACTTGCCTTTGTCTGTAGATATGTTTCATACGACAACTCTGCCAACTTAGGAAGCACATTTTGTAACAGCGGCTGCCTGATCATACAGTGCACGGTTGTGTTGCCCACGATTCGAATAACACCACTAAGGCAATGTCCATAAATATATGGACATTTTTCACCGCATCACAGACAATCAATCGTGTCATCAGTTATCAAAGCGGAGGCAAAGGCAACAGAATGGCATTTTTCACAAACAGGCTCAAAGGGGGTCAAGTACACATTGGCTGCAACTAAAAGACCTTCAATCTGGGAATGTGATCAAAGGAATTAATACATTGAAAAATATAATACACAACTGCATCCCACCCTCCCCTTTAAAACAAAAGAAAAAAATTAACAGCTGCATAAATTTGTTGAAGGCTATTTCTATAAGAAAAGCGAGTATGATTTTGTAAATGTATATGCACAACAATTGTAGAGCTAGCTAGCTTCTCCAGATCCTTTACTGTATCTACTCGCAACTCTGTTACAAATGTTGACTGGGTTGTTCGAAAGATCGTTTCTCTAGCATCCTTCTTTTTTGTCATATTTTTGAACAACATAAGTGGAATCTGCCCTCTATGCAATTGTTGTTCCATTGACGAAAACAAATCTGAATATGTATCGAACAATTGTAGCTGCAACATGGAACAATGCAATATTTGTGTAACTTATTCGAAATACATGCAGAAGTGAAAGTAAACAACAAAACTGAATATGAAAAGCGGTACCATTGCCTTCTCGTTGTCCGACTCTCCATCCTTTATATGGAGAATGTGTTGCGACCCAAATTTCCTAGCCAGTGTGACCACAGCCCCAATCTTCCCATTGGGTAAATATCAGTGCTCTGTGCAAGTTGCCTAATAGTAAAGTCCGAGAGGAAGCGGTATTCTAAACAAATAGGAGGAATTTTTTCCACAATGCTTGTTTCGTTGACCAAAATAATTTGATCGCAATCACCACGGTCATATACTGCTTTCGACAATATATTAACATTTGTAATGGATATCCCATTACACAACAATACATTTTTTGCATGTATTTGGACAAGTTGTGGAGGAACAGTTAGTGTGATTGTCATCATGGCGCCCTTGTTTGTCATATCAGCACACATAATGGGTCTACTTTTGTTTTCCTTGTCCAAGTAGGTGGTATAGACAACCGTTATGTCCCCGACAAACACCTGTCTAGTTTGGAGGCTGTTCAAGGCCTTTATTGACAGTACTTTGGATGTCATAACTCTAGACCTGAAGACATTTTTTGAACATGAAAACTAAAGTGAATGGTAGTGTTCTACAAGTACATGCATACTTTTGATGAACTATGGAGCCAGAGTTTCACAACGACACCTCTTAGTCTGCAGAACATGCAGGAGGTTTGGCGTCTCGTTGTACTTGTTGATACTTCTTGCGAGCTGCAAACCATGTACTGTAGATGGCATCAGCATATTCGCCATGCCATAGATGAATATATAGCCCGAGAAATTTTTCTAGTAAACATAGTAAGAGCAGAGCGCATGCATCTTTACCTTTGGCCTTGTCGGTCTGTCGATGTCTGGGATGACTGACTGCTCATGGCCGTCTCACTAGTCCAAATTTTTCTGATGTAAACATTTGCAAATGGACATCAGGACTAAGCAAATATATGCATTCTATATTATATTCTATATTATATGCTCGCACCCGGTTTGTATCTTTAATTTGCTGGCACACTTGGTATACCTTTTAGAATATTGTACCATAGAACCCTCTACTGCTGCACAGAAGAATTCATCTCCTTGTCCAAGCAACCTATTTTTTCCAAGGCAGCAACACGGAAGATGCAATCGACATGAAGGCAAGTTAGTTTGAAAACAGACATGTAAAACAAAAAGAAACAGGTCTATTTACCCGCCAAAGAGTCCTTCGTCCTGTCTAGCCATTCTGTTTGTTTAAATGCAGCAATGCGGCGCAAACAAAACAGATATGCACTAGCTTAGTATGCCGGAATAAACGTATGAAACCAAGAAAACTTACCCTGTAGGAAGGCACACAACTAGATTAACACATATCCAGACCATAAATTAAATACAAAACAATGCAATATGAAACAACAGTATGAGCATGCACCTTTCTATATCCTCTTTAGTCGATGCAGTCAAGACTCTCTCCTTTTCTCTAGCTATTCTATTTGTTTCAATTTGGGAACCCACAAAATTTAATGAACATCAATGGAAGATGGTATTCAGTGGAGAACAAGCAATATGTACATAGAGAAAAACTGACTCAATGCATAGTCTACAAAGGTAGAAACATGAACCTTTGCGCTTCTCTATCCATGGTTGTAAACATGTACAATTTTTTTCCCTGGCCAAAATATATTACAAGGCACAAAATATCACGCAACTACATGGCCACAGCTAAACAATTTATGCTTTTCCCTGGGAATTTATCCACATATGCCCTCTAGCCATGTTCTTTATCCTCTACACAAACTGTTGTGCACATGATACAAGTTCTCAGTTTTCTGTGGCTAATTACCCACACATGCTTCCAGACATGAAAATATAATCTTGAAGAATCTTTGTTGCACATATCATATGTCAAGAACAACACAAATTGCATCATGCACACACCAGTCTATGTAGAGGAGAAAGGACATGTCATGTCATATCCACACATATGACCATACATGGTTTATAAATGTATCGTGCATACATATGCTTTATTCCAACAAAAAAACAGTGGGTGTTGTAACTTCACATGTAATCCTCAAACAATTTTGCATGCAACTGTTTTCTTTCATAGCAGGACTGCAGCACTAGGAAAATCTCACTGAATAACAGATCTCGACTCCGACAGACATGGAAAATAAAACAACTGCATATCCACTGGTGGGTGCAGGGGCTGAACACTGTAAAGCCCCCCAAACAAAACAATAACAATCCAAAAAAAAGAAAAAAGAAAAGCTCTAACCACCATCGTTGCACCCCAACCCTGTAAGGCCGAATCAAAGAAAAGAAACCAGTAAGGACCAAACCAACGAGAAAGCACGAAGAGGTCGAACTGCACCCCCAGTGCCCCAAAGCGTAAACCCCAGCCAAACAAACAGAACCAGCAACCCGAGAACCAACGAACTAGAAAGAACCACAGAGCCACTGAACAACATATGTATCTCCAACGATTACGAAACTGCAACCCAAACAGAAAAGGAACCGGAAACAGACAAGGAACATGTGACTACAAATAATAAAACATTCTTACTTGCAAAATGCAAACTAAACAACAAACAAGGAATACAAAATGAAACCACGGCATCGAAACTTAATCTGAAACGATGAAATGTAGAAGCACAACTCGAATCACCAATAAAACAACAACAAGCAGCAACCGAGAAACCAACGAAGAAGAACCACTCACTGAACTAGTAAACAATGTATATAGCCTCAACGATTACGAGGATGAAGCATACAATGGCAGCAAACGACAAACTAGCGAAGAAGAAGCAGTCACTGAACCAGTAAACAATGTATGTAGCTTCAATGGCAGAATAAGGACGAAACATACAATGGCTATTGAACTGGCGGTAGACAATCAAGTGCAAATTTACTGTAACTGTATAGAAAATTTCTAGGAAAAATGTACTCCGAGAACCGTATTTACATAAACATTTAAGACTCTCAGGCTGTCTAAGCACCTCGCAGAATGCAACCATTTAATTTGTCAGGGGTGTTGCAGAACGTCGCGTCATGTGAACATTTACATAGTCAGTCCTATTGACACATCTCAGAATAAGTGTCAATACATTTCAAGAAATATACATCCACCAAAGACGCTATAAACTTTGGAATTCTCAATCACTACAAAGCCTGGATATCAAAACTTTTCAATATGCTTATTACATATAAAAACTTGCGGATATATTTGGGTAGCAGAAAATGCTGATACAAACATTCGAACTAATGCTAGAATTAATCAACCTTGAAGCAAGATACAGAAAAAATATATGATTAAAACACACTGACTACGAGAAAAACTTTGGATATGTTGCCATATAGTACATTGGGAATAGCGAAGCCAACAATAAGACCTCCAATCTCTTATCCAATCAGATCAGTACATATATGTTACTTTTTATTATATAAAAATATATGCTTTTATTTCCATAGCTCCAACAATAGGTATTGTGCAAATATTTCGAGGCAAAGGACAAAGTAATATGCAATCAATGATTTATCGATTGCTATAGTCCCTCTATGCCTACGGAAGGGACTAATAAGTGTAATTAGAGGACTTTAAAGTCTATTTTTGAAGTTTGTATTTAATCGAAATTGAAATTGTAGTAATTTTTAAAAAGTAGTGGTGTGCCGAAGCGAATAGCCATTACATAGTTTTTTTTTAAGCTTTTCAAAACATAGCATATTTCAGTGATTGAATCTATGGACAAAAAGAGATGAACCATACAAAAGTTTCAAGTTATCTTACATGTTTCTTTCCTATTAAACTGACCCATAAAACATCTAATTCTAAAAAATATCCAGACATTAAACTTGCTCACTTCCTTGATCCTTCTGCTCCTCGCCATCCTGTTGCATACCAGTGCCTTCAATTTTCACTGGGACGTGAATTTGCAATGTTGTTTCTACTTCATTTTCCTCTCCCTGCACAAAACTCTATGTACCCAGATTATTTGAAGCAAGAGAAAGATTCTCCAAATGCTAAGATGTAGTGATATCCTTCATCCTTCCACACTCTGCCCCTAAAAGATCAATTCTGCATTTATGGATGAGAATTAGACTCATTTGGTTGACATTTTGGGCAAAGTATACATCAACCATTTATGGTAGTTTTGTGGAAAGAGCAAGGACGACACTATTATTGACTTGAATCAATTCCTCATGATGGTGTAGATCCTTCTTGTGCTCTCATAAGTCATCACTTGCCATTGCAAACCGAGAACCTATACCTAGGATAACTGCACCTTTGTTACAATGAAAACTTGACCCCCGAAATCCTTAGCGATGCCCAGGGTGGTTGACCTTCTTCCCTTTGATTCGAGAAAGTAGGACTATCATGACTGCTATGTGGAATCCTAGATCTTTACCAAAATACATAAACCCTTTAAAATTACCTGGAAGTTGTTCTTCGGAGCCAGTGTGAGTATCGACCCCCAACCAAAACATGACCCTAAAGTTTGTTTCCTCTCGGAGTTGAAAAATTCATAGCTACTCGAATAATGATCATAGTGTCCATGAAAACCATTAAATTCCTTATTCATTGCACTCTAATTATGATGAGTCCACACCATAGTGAATAAGCTTTAGCTATATTGTTCAATAGTTCTCCTAGTGCCCATGCATATTGTTTAATTTGTTTCCTCCTTGATCATGAAAACTCCCTCCCACACTTGCCACCCCTAAATCTTTTTTTCAAGTTAATAGAACAAAAATAAAAACAATACCTTGAAAATCCTCTTGCTTGAATATAACTTTCTTTGGAAACCATCATCTTTAAGGAGAAAATGAAAATTATAAAGATTAAATTATTTTCTTTTAAGATATTTTAGTTCAAGATTATATGTTCGGTTTCATTTAAGATTTTTTAAAATAGTTTTGAAGATAAGTGTTTGTATTTTTAATTAAATATTTAAGTGATTATATTTATGTATTTATATTTTGAATTAAAAATAAATAATGTAAAAATTGAAAATGATTTTATAAATTTAAATTAAATTTTAAAAGAATTACATTTCATCTTTCAAAATGATGTATTATATTTTAGTAAACTTTAATAACTCAAAACATAATAAACAAATCCTTCATATATAAAATCACATTTTTTTAGCTTGGTGGGCTAGATTAAGTGGATGAGTGTTGTTGTTTGCTGGAATGAGATTCTCGGATTGAATCTATGGAAAGAACTTGTTTAGGGCCTCACTTGATGTCCCCACCGGATTAGACCCGTAATTACCATTCACAAAATGTAGAATGTTGATTAGTTTTTTTTTTGTTTTTTTTTGAATTTTTTCTTTATTTATTACAGGCACCTATTAAAAACTGCTAAAATTAATGATCTTTTAATCACACATAATCATTTAATGACCACGATTTATAAATTCACACAATCCTTTACCAATACACTATCTTGCATGTAACTTCAAGGATAATTAATATGGAAATTTATCTTCTAAATTGATTGTCATTCTAACTTTTGTTTTATCATAGATCCACACCCTATAATGTCCTTCTTTCAAGGAGAAATAAGAGTTCGCTCCAAAGGCTAGATGGAAATTAAGAGGATTTATTGGATCACTTAACGGAGATGAGAAGGATTGGAGTGAGTCTTGGTTTTAGTTAATTAATTATATAATATTCAACTTAAAAACAAACGATCTTGGTTTTAATTAAATTGTTTTATACAACCGTTACAAAGACAAAAATTTCTGAAGGGAAGCAATGCACCATAGAACATGTGAGTCTATAAAAAAGCTCTTGAAACTTCCAAGTATTAAACAAATAAGAATGAATGTGCATTTCAATACTGTTAAGGTTATATTCTTCAACATTAACTCACTTCTTCCATGTGATTCAACGCCCCTGCTGTATTCCTGTGCAAATTATTGCACTTTGTGGTAATGAATACCAGCTTGAAATTAAGGCGCAATGTGTGTCATCGGCCTTTAAAAAGGAGCATTGGAAACATATTTATGATGATTAAATCCAGAGGATTGGTGGAAAAATAGGTTGAATACTCATAAATATTATCATTTTAGTGGAAATGTTCAATAAATTAAAGCCCATTTCTGTGAAATTGGAATAATGGGAGAGGAATAATGGGAGAGGAACAAAGGATAAAGAGTTTTTTTTTTAATTGTTGTTAAACTTTTATTAGTCATGATAGGAATATGTTGTAACTTATATAAAAAATAAGAAAAAGAACACAACGTATATTCATTTAAGATAACTAAATTTTTCAAAAAATAAATAAAAAATAATCAAAATAACCATTTAAATGTTTATGTGATCATTAGAGTAAGATTTGGGTCAGGGCTATTTTTATAAAGTTAAGGTTAGGGTTAGGGCTATATTTATAAAGTTTTTTTTTTTGTTTTTTAGTTTGTCCATGACCTACGGAACTAGAATGTGGTTTGAATCCTGACTTAGCCTAAGCCACACTAATCTTTAACATGGTTGGATTTTTTGTCCCCGCATGTTTCGAACTGGTAACTTAACATCACAGAGTGCCTTAACCACACACTTTGTCACCGACTATACTACACCTCGAGGACTACTATATTTATAAAGTTAAAGTTAGCTTGGACGAATCACATTTTAAATAAAATATATTTTAAAATATTTCAGTGTATTTTGTAAAATGAGAAAAATTTAAAAGAGAAAGAAAT
>JASDQU011379814.1:0-22145 GCA_032191745.1 Picea mariana | reverse complement strand
CACCTTAATTGTTTTTATTGTTCATGCTCATCTCTAAAATTGTTGCTTGAAAATATACACATCTTCTTGTTTCATGAATGGTTTCACCCAAGGTAAACATTGTTTACTTTTACCTACATAATTTATGTTACGCTGAGATCCTTCCATAATAGGTTTGTCTGTCACCTTGTTTTTTACCTGGGCCAACTCTTACTAAGATTATTTATCTTATAAAATTGTTTCCCTTCATCTATTTAACTCTCAAATTTGTTGGGTACTTGGAACTCATGTATAGTAATCATGAAATTGAATAATTGTCAAATTGATCTCGATTATCAATCTCGACTGTTCATTTGTAGTGGTGTGGTTGATTGTAACATGTTGCTCTACTGAGAAAACTTTTATTGACATATTATTTGAGGAGACTTGTGTGCAAGTGATCCAGTTATGGTATATTATTATTTCATTTCGATTATGGGTTATATATGATGATGATGACAATGTATTGTGACTTATAGCTAGTTTGATGTATATGTATTGGCAGATGTTACTTACAAGTTTTTCTGAGTGTACAAGACACATGTCAGGTTATGGATGTTGATGGAATCATTGAACTTCCTTGGACTCATGATTGATTCAGGGAGTGGATTGTATTTTGATTGAGTATTTCATTTTTGGCTCATGTGGCATATGATTGATTACAGTATGATTTATGTAAATGGATTATTGACAGTGTTTTTGTGAATGGATACAGGCTTGATGATGCTTGCTAATCCGTATCACATAAGGAGTAAAGGGGCCATGGACATAAACTAAACATTGAGGGAGAGGTGTGGAAACATCCTTGTCACATACTACTAGCACTCCCTCCATGACCAAAATGGTAGGTTAACGATTACCTAGCTCGAGAAGTTGAAGATTTCCCAAGGGTGGATTGAGACAGTTGCTCATGAATATTTCTAAGGAGTGTGCAATAAGGCAAAGTCCTTATTCCTTAGAATCCCTTAAAGGTGTGTTACTTGGCCCAATCGAAGCATGCGATTGGGTGGCACTCTTTCTTTACTTTAGGCTGTTACCTATAGGCATACCTATAAAAACTTCCAAAACGAGTCAAAGGAGATTCGAACCCTTGGAGCAAGGAAGTTCATCTTGAAGGGCATGTCGCCTAAATAAATTAAAAAAAAAAAACTTGAGTCAATAAACATCAGTGGCCTGGAAAACATTTAAATGACTAAACATTGTTGGATTAAAAATAATTAATTAAACAATAAATTTATTAATTATAATGCTAACAAAAGTCTAAGACTAAACCTAATTCTAAGTTTAATTAAGGGACTAGTTAAAAATATTAAACAAATTAAAAGAGTTGAGATAAATCAAATTCTAGGAAAAGTGAATAAAAAGCTAAAGGTTGGATAAAATGCACACGTGTGAATGAAATTAATAAAACTGATTTTAAAAATAAAAATAGATAAAATATGAGAGAATAGATGTACACATAGAATAGCATCTAGAGTCAAGATACCACTAGTATAACTAGAAGAAGACTCTTAATCCAACTCTAGCTAAGATCTACTTAGGAGACACTCGTTAAATGAGAATTTGAGGAACAAAGGGACAACTAAGATCGAAAATAAGAACACATTTGGGAATGTGATAGAAATTTGAATTTTAAATAAAATAAAAATGATAATTATTTGTCCAACTTGGGGATAGTGTGATAAGTGTGTGGGTGAATAATCATAATTAATTTAATCTAAAAAGTTAATTATTTTTTCATGAGGATATGTGTGAGTGAAAAAAATTGTATAAAAAAAATGTTGTAGAAGGAAAATGGATCTCACTTATTCTGGGTAAGGTTATGTTGTCAAAATTGTTTTGACTATGTTTTACTTGTGAGAGTTGGGATACCAAGCTTGTAGAGAGACTGGAAGTTCTACCTTGCTAGGCAAGCCTTGTTGATATTTTTTTTTGGTTTGTGTGTGTGGTCCCTTTGTGGCTCGGGGGATAATGGGGAAGAAGAGTACCCCTAGTATTCACTGGGAGGTACCAAGGAAGTATTGGGATCGACAAGCAAAGGAAATGACGTTTGAAAAAATTCTTCTTGTTCGTGTGGAAGATCATCTCCGTCAATCAACCATCTTGGCCACAGTATTTGAAAAATTTTATTGACATATTATTTGAGGAGACTTACGTCCAAGTGATCCGATTATGTTATATTATTATTTTGTTTCGATTATGGGTTATATATGATGATGATGACGATGTATTGTGACTTATAGCTAGTTTGATGTATATGTATTGGCAGATGTTACTTACAAGTTTTTCAGAGTGTACAAGACACATGACAGGTTATGGATGTTGATGGAATCATTGGACTTCCTTGGACTCGTGATTGATTCAGGGAGTGGATTGTATTTTGATTGAGTATTTCATTTTTGGCTCATGTGGCATATGATTGGTTATAGTACGATTTATGTAAATGGATTATTGATAGTGTTTTTGTCAGTGGATATAGGCTTGATGATGCCTACTAATCCGTATCACATAAGGAGTAAAGGGGCCATAGACATAAACTAGACATTCAAGGAGAGGTGTGGAAACATCCCTATCATACACTACTAGCACTCCCTCCATGGCCAAAATGGTAGGTTAACGATTACCTAGTTTGAGAGGTCCAAGATTTCCTGAGGGTGGATTGAGACAGTTGCTCATGAATATTTCTAAGGAGTGTGCAATAAGGAAAAGTCCCTATTCTTTAGAATCCCTTAAAGGTGTGTTACTTGACCCAATCGAAGCATGTGATTGGGTGGCACTCTTTCATTACTTTAGGATATTACCTACAGGCATACCTAGAAAAACTTCCAAAACTAGTCAAAGGAGATTCGAACCCTTGGATCAAGGAGATTCATCTTGAAGGGCATGTCTCCTAAATAAATTAAAAAAAAAAAACTTGAGTCAATAAACATCGATGGCCTCGAAAACATTCAAATGATTAAACATTGTTGGATTAAAAATAATTAATTAAACAATAAATTTATTAATTATAATGCTAACAAAAGTCTAAGACTAAACCTAATTCTAAGTTTAAATAAGGGACTAGTTAAAAATATTAAAGAAATTAAAAGAGTTGAGATAAATCAAATTCTAGGAAAAGTGAATAAAAAGCTAAAGGTTGGATAAAATGCACACGTGTGAATGAAATTAATAAAACTGATTTTAAAAATAGAAATAAATAAAATATGAGAGAATATGTGTACACATAGAATAGCATATAGAGTCAAGATACCACTAGTATAACTAGAAGAAGACTCTTAATCCAACTCTATCTAAGATCTAGTTAGGAGACACTCGCTAAATGAGAATTTGAGGAACAAAGGGACAACTAAGATCGAAAATAAGAACACATTTGGGAATGTGAGGGAAATTTAAATTTTAAATAAAATAAAAATGATAATTATTTGTCCAACTTGGGGAGAGTGTGATAAGTGTGTGGGTGAATAATCATAATTAATTTAATCTAAAAAGTTAATTATTTTTTCATGAGGATATGTGTGAGTGAAAAAAATTGTATAAAAAAAATGTTGTAGAAGGAAAATGGATCTCACTTATTCTTGGTAAGGTTATGTTGTCAAAATTGCTTTGACTATGTTTTACTCGTGAGAGTTGGGATACCAAGATTGTAGAGAGAGTGGAAGTTCTACCTTGCTAGGCAAGCCTTGTTGATATTCTTTTTTGGTTTGTGTGTGTGGTCCCTTTGTGGCTCAGGGGATAATGGGGAAGAAGAGTACCCCTAGTATTCACTGGGAGGTACCAAGGAAGTATTGGGATCGACAAGCAAAGGAAATGACGTTTGAAAAAATTCTTGTTTGTGTGGAAGATCATCTCCGTCAATCAACCATCTTGGCCACAGTATTTGAAAAATTTTATTGACATATTATTTGAGGAGACTTACGTCCAAGTAATCCGATTATGGTATATTATTATTTTGTTTTGATTATGGGTTATATATGATGATGACAACGATGTATTGTGACTTATAGCTAGTTTGATGTATATGTATTGGCAGATGTTACTTACAAGTTTTTCAGAGTGTACAAGACACATGACAGGTTATGGATGTTGATGGAATCATTGGACTTCCTTGGACTCGTGATTGATTCAGGGAGCGGATTGTATTTTGATTAAGTATTTCATTTTTGTCTCATGTGGCATATGATTGGTTATAGTACGATTTATGTAAATGGATTATTGATAGTGTTTTTGTCAGTGGATACAGGCTTGATGATGCCTACTAATCTGTATCACATAAGGAGTAAAGGGGCCATGGACATAAACTAGACATTCAAGGAGAGGTGTGGAAACATCCCTATCACACACTACTAGCACTCCCTCCATGGCCAAAATGGTAGGTTAATGATTACCTAGTTTGAGAGGTCCAAGATTTCCTGAGGGTGGATTGAGACAGTTGCTCATGAATATTTCTAAGGAGTGTGCAATAAGGCAAAGTCCCTATTCTTTATAATCCCTTAAAGGTGTGTTACATGGCCCAATCGAAGCATGTGATTGGGTGGCACTCTTTCATTACTTTAGGCTATTACCTATAGGCATACCTAGAAAAACTTCCAAAACCAGTCAAAGGAGATTCGAACCCTTAGAGCAAGGAGATTCATCTTGAAGGGCATGTCTCCTAAAGAAATTAAAAAAAAAAACTTGAGTCAATAAACATCGATGGCCTCGAAAACATTCAAATGATTAAACATTGTTGGATTAAAAATAATTAATTAAACAATAAATTTATTAATTATAATGCTAACAAAAGTCTAAGACTAAGTCTAAGACTAAACCTAATTCTAAGTTTAATTAAGGGACTAGTTAAAAATATTAAACAAATTAAAAGAGTTGAGATAAATCAAATTCTAGGAAAAGTGAATAAAAAGCTAAAGGTTGGATAAAATGCACATGTGTGCATGAAATTAATTAAAGAGTTTTTAAAAATAGAAATAAATAAAATATGAGAGAATAGATGTACACATAGAATAGCATCTAGAGTCAAAATACCACTAGCATAACTAGAAGAAGACTCTTAATCCAACTCTAGCTAAGATCTAGATAGGAGACACTTGTTAAATGAGAATTTGAGGAACAAAGGGACAACTAAGATCGAAAATAAGAACACATTGGGGAATGTGAAGGAAATTTGATTTTTAAATAAAATAAAAATGATAATTATTTGTGCAACTTGGGGAGAGTGTGATAAGTGTGTGGGTGAATAATGATAATTAATTTAATCTAAAAAGTTAATTATTTTTTCATGAAAACATGTGTGAGTGAAAAAAATTGTATAAAATGGTGTAGAAGGAAAATGGATCTCACTTATTTTTGGTAAGGTTATGTTGTCAAAATTGCTTTAACTATGTTTTACTTGTGAGAGTTGGGATACCAAGCTTGTAGAAAGAGTGGAAGCTCTACCTTGCTAGGTAAGCCTTGTTGATATTTTTTTCTGGTTGGTGTGTGTAGTCCCTTTGCGGCTCGGGGCATAAGGGGGAAGAAGAGTACCCCTAGTATTCACTGGGAGGTACCAAGGAAGTATTGGGATCGACAAGCAAAGGAAATGTCATTTGAAAAAATTCTTCTTGTTCGTGTGGAAGATCATATTCGTCAATCAATCATCTGGGCCACAGTATTTCAACGTGTAATTAGTTAATTGATAGCATACTAGATTCGATAAAACCATTCCACTTGTAATGTAATCCTCGCTATTAATATACAAATCTTGATTGTTATTATAAAATAGCTGCTGGTGAACGCCGAAAGGTTGATAAGATGAAAAGAATCCTTAAAAGAATATATTAAATTTTATTGTTGATTAACAAATAAACGGTTGAGCTTTTTTAAATATGATTAGGTGAATGTATAAAAGTAAACACATAAACGGATGTATTTATAATAGCTAGGAAGTTAATGATTGAAATCACAGCCATTTATTTTGTGTGACTACTAAGAATATTCCAGCCATATTTAATCATGTCCATAGAAAACTTATTAAGCATTAAACCCTTATTAAATCTGCCCATTGTCAATAGGTGTACGCCTTTCAGCGCAAATATATTTGTATTATTATTACTTGAAGATAGAATGGATATCTGTAATTCTTTTACATTCAATCGATTACTCTCTAAATAAAACGAGCTTGAATTACGATGTGTTCAATTCTCTAGACACACTGGATTTATTTCTCTAATAAAATGATTAAATGATGAATAAATCTCTATCGTTATTTTAATTATGAACATCTCTAAAATTTTAGAGATCAATATTCTTGATTCTACGACTAAGACTGACAATGTAGAGGATGCTTATAATTGTTTCCTTCAATTCAGTAGGTTGGTAAACTTGCTTGGTCCTTATAAAAATATTGACTCAGTAATACTTGAATGCAATGATGAACTCGAAATCGAGCCTAGATTTCGCATTTGTCTCTTGTTTTTATTTTGTTTCCTTAAGAAAGGGAGGGGGGGTTTATGTTTCTATTGAAATGTAAATTTATCTAGAATGATTAAATATTCTATTACCATATGACAGTGCAGGAATGTTCCAATTTCAACGTTTTTGTTGTGAGAAATAATTCTATAGAAATAGTCTTATCCTCAACAATTTTTGTGGAGATAATTTTTTAGTATGAGAAAAACATTTCATTTTGTAGTCTTCACCGACTCTGTTGTTCAATCTTTCTTCCAATTAAACAAATTGGTTATGACGAGCTATCAACGTATAGAATTGTATTTTTCTGGTAAACTTGTTGTGTGTGCATTGATAGAAATATGGAAGATATGTTTGTCACGTCTAAAAAAAGAAATAACTTATTAAGTCAAGCTTTCGAATCCCTCTTTCTTTTGCGACGCAGTAAAACATTTTCCTGAACTGCATTTACAAGTTTAGGAGCTCAAAGTTTGTAGAATAAAATCCTTTTACTGTTCATGAGACATTCCACTTAAACTTAGAATTCGACGTAGATAATATTTTATTTTCCGGGCATCTAGATAAGAATGATAATCTCCTTGATTTCTAGTTGGACAGATCCCTTGTTCTGCACGAACTAGGCTTAGCTTCTTCAACATGATTTTTATTTCTCTTAATCTTGGAATCGATCTGTAAAGACTGAGATAAAATATTTGTTACCAGGTATGCCATGCATAAGATGAAATTAAAATGTGGTTCCTTCTTTCTCATCGCCTGATGGTGGCACATGAAGGTGGCCATCTATGTGTTAATATGGTCAAGTCTGAGATTGATGTAGACACTTGATCTCATGGTTACGGTTCTTCATAGACTGTTATAGATCCAGAATCTCCTCCTCCTCCAGAAACACTCTTCCATATCTAAAAGCTCGAACCTCCAACTCGTATTCCAAAAGGAGTACTAAAGCACTCTTCCCATAATCCTAATGCCAAAGTTGTCTAGAACTATTTGATTGTCAAATATCTGGACCAAACCCCTTGTGCGATGTTGGCTTTGGAGGTGCTCCAAACATGTTCTTCACATAGGAATTCCTTGTTATTTGCATTAGGAGCTCTAGTCTACCCCTGTGGCTCGAAGGTTATCAAGTTTGATGTCACCGATGTTAAGCCTTTCTTACCTTATGACATGGCCTTTCAAATCCATGTGGAGTACATGAAAATTAAAATCAAATGTATTGTAATTGATGAAGGTGTTGCGACGTGCATGATGTCCCTAACCCTTTGTAAATCCATTCACTCTCTGACCTATATCAATCTAGGACTATGTTGACCGCATTTGATGGGTGTTCGTTTCGATCCCATGAAATTGTTCCCTCTTCTCCAGTCCAGTTAAGTGGGAAGCAAGTGGAGGTTGATGTCAAGGTGGTTGATGCACATATCGACTATAATTTACTACTAGGGAATAATTGGACTTATTCCATGAAAACGGTCATGTCATCTTTTTTCAGCACTTTATGTTTTCCTCATGAAGGGAAAATAGTGACCAGTTATCCTTTGCGCATGCTAGTCCTAATGCATCAGTTGGACCTTCAGTCCCTATGATCCAAGAAGGAAACTGAGGACGTTAGAGTCAAAATATATTCTTTTATGATGGGTAGCTTTGATTTCATGGCTCCAATTCAACATATTCATGCCATTTCCAATGAGTCTTCGTCATTTATGAGGTTTGTTCCTTTCCATACTTCGTATTTCAATGACCCTTGGACCCTACCTTCCCCGACTATGTCGTATGAAGTTTAGTCACACATTGGGATGTAAATTTGACTATCAATAGAAGAGGTTGCATATCAGTATTTTCTTGACGCCATTGTTAACCCAGATCCTTCCTCCTTACAGACATATGAGGTGGATCCTATTATAGAGATTGTATGGGCCGCTCAATCATCTTCTTCACATGATTTCCTCAACGACCATTTATTTTCGGATGAAGCCATCTTAGAGGCCATGTATGGTCGTGATAGGCCTTGGGATGATATGCATCATCGACCCTATTTCCTCATAGAGCTTGTTAAGATCGAACAGGATAACTTTAGATCTACCTTGAGTGATATGGTCGGTCACACTATGGGTCTATTAGATACGCATGGTATTTATGCCGAAGGAAACATCGAAAATATTTCTCCTACCATCATAATTGACATCTCTCATATCCCGAAAAAAGTTGATAACGTGATTTGATGAAAACACCCACCACTCCTAGGGTTCATGCGACCTCCCGGTCTAGTATCGTTCACTTAAGGGAGCTAAATTTGTTGTCGATCTCTTCCTTAACCCTCAAAATACTCTACCACAAGCCTTTTCTCTTTTCCCTACGCAAAAATTTTCATGCGCAAGGATATTATTACATCAACAGAGAAATCCACATGACCTCGAGCCAAAACTATCGGCTAATCTCTTTAAGCAATAAGAACTCCGACACTTCAGAGCTCCGGGATTCAAGATTTATAACTAGAACAAAAAACAATATTCTCAAATGTCGAATTTGTAAATAGTTGAACAAATGCGGGGATCAATGACTCACAATGCATGCCTTGATAAACGTTTCATGAAAATTATGAGGCTCCGGGTTTCAAGTCTTTTCCCTGTCTAAATGGAAAATAGGACAGCTAACGTCTACCTTAAATAGAGGCCCAAAGATTACTTCAGGTTCTGGGATTTAGAGCTCTTCATGATACAACACTTCAAATCCACGTGTCCTTCTCAATAGATGGTTGAGATATACTCTGGTCTTCAGGAGTTCTCGAGTGAAAACACTTGACACCTCCATTCTCCTAGACTTTTGAATTCATGAATCTCTAGCAATTTTCAAACATGTGGTCGTGACACTAATGGTCACATTCTTCTCTGGGCTCTAGAGCTTCTGTAGTTTTGCATAGTCTTGCAAAAACACGTTAGGTTCACCACATAGTCATACTTCCAGATATTTTTTATCTTTGGACACGTGTCCCCCATCTACCAATGGTCCAAATTAACTTCAGACTTGGAGACTTTGGGAAATTTGGCTCCTCCAAAACACACACAATAAAACTATTAAATTTGCAAAGTTTGAAGAACTTAAAGGGTTAACACCAGTGCACCTTCTCTAGATCTGATGGTTATGAAAAACTTAGCTTCTCTCGAATGGATCGTGTCCACTCAAACTCCAAAAAAAATGAATAATTTTTCCAAGGACCTCTCTTCGCAATTATTCTTGATCTTTGTCACTCTTAGTGATTCAAACCTTCGCACACACCTTGAGATACTTCTCCTGATATTGATACTTAGAAAACATCTCCTGCACACTCATTGCACTCACTCTCCTTGAGACTCTCTTAACAGTTCACTAAGTGTTGGCCTTGCGCACTCTTTTCATGGGTCTACCCCTCGATATTTTTGTACTCAAATGAGTATATATGAACTCCTTGCACTCACTATACGAAATTCACTCTATCTCTCCCAAGTTATCGATTATGTAAACAACTTTTCCTTTGCACTCCTTGCATGGCCATTATGTACTCCTCGCATAAAGATTTCAAAAGAGAAACAATTGAAACTTATAGAACATCGAAGCTTCATTCATTCAACCATGAAATACACACAGGCATATAAACACAAAAAATTGATAACAGAACATTACCCAAATAACTCAAAGATAAGCAGAATCAGACATGCGAAGTAAATATCCTCTATTATATTCCTTCAGGAAAAAATTTACAAGAGGTCCCACATCTCTTAGCTTCTCTCTTTCTCCATCGTAATCACAATGATCTCAACAAAAAATACAATAATCTCCATAAGCCTTTTTTTAGGCATAGATTACATACATTTATACATGGAGGGGCTTCTCGATCCTTCGTTCAGACTACTCTAGTGCTTTCACATCATAATTAAAGCATGCTTCCACTAAGATTATTGCAAATAAATGATAATTTACAATATAGATATGTGTCCATGCTCCAAATCTGTAAAATCCTTTTGAAATTAAAGAAATTACAATCTCCTCGATTGTTTACAATGGCTCATGCCTCAAAATCCTATGGGCCTTTCATTACAATATTTTCAAAACATCAAAGTGGTGCACTCTCCTTAGAATCTAAAACCAGTTTGAATGTGCACGCTGGATGCTAAGTTGTCCTCCACTTGGCCTCATTGAATGTTGATGGTGATTCTCCTGCATTGTACTCCTATGGAAAAAAACATTCTTGGACTCATGTCCATCATCTCATCCATTGTATTTCCATGTTTCTCGATATCGGTTTCATTTATCCACTAGCATATTTTGCTGGTTGATCTTTCCACTTAACCAGATACTGATAATAAATTTTTCTCTTGGTATTTTTAGTAATCCTCTGCTCCAAAATCTTCTCTATCTGTGGCTTACCTTCTACGGGCATCCGTCGCTTCCACTAACTATCCTCTCGATCATCTATCCCTTCTATATCATCCATCCTGTAAGGGTATAATTCTGCTACATTGAATATTGGCGATATTCCAATGTCCTCGAGCAGTTCAATATCATAATCATTTGAAAAGAATTTTTTGAGGACTTCACAAGGTCCTATATTCTTCATCTTCAACTTGATATATTCCCCCTTCGGAAAACTTTCCTTCCTCAAATGTGCTAAGACTTGATCTACAATTTCAAAATTCACCTCTATTCTCATCATCAATTTCCTCATAGTCAAAGTACTTGTCTAAAGAACTTATCTCGTCAAGAAATTATTCTACATTTAAATTACCATCATATATAGAGAGTTTTATTTTTTCTCTAGTTCCCAGCTTGAAAACAACTCTTAGCAATCGCTCCTCTACTGCTTGTTCTCCTACAACTTATTTTGATTCTACATCTTCATTTTCAGTTTCAATGATGTCACCAAATTCGGGTGCTCTTCTTTGTGTTGTCTCCATGGCATCTAACCTTGCACGAATTTTTCTCATTTCTTCTTCCATGGCTGTATTGATTATAGGTCTCTCCCTGTGTCTTCTTGGAGGCATGGTTCGAAATATTATTTTCACACAAAGATTAATTCTCACTTCGATACCACTTGATGCAAACTCCCACCATTCCTGGGGTTTGCGCGACCTCCCGGTCTAAGATCATTCACTTAAACGAGCTTAATTAGCTCTTGGGCTCTTGTTGAACCATCAAAATACTCTACCTGCAATGTACCACAAATTTACTAAATAAAAAAAAATGATAGGTGCATTAATATTTATTTACTCTGACATACTTAAACGTTTGAAACCTGTAATCATCATTATCGAAATACGACATATAATTACTCGTATTTACAAGCGACTAAAACAAGGTCGATAGCCTTCTCATGAAGTCATACTTATTAAATTTAATTCGGTATATGTCACAAAATGTCTCAACAGACTAGAGTGTAATCTATCCATGAAAGAGATAAATCTATTGTACATGGATTCTACCTTTAACCAAAATGTAGTACCCTCCACTTCATTGCCAATGACGGATTACTTCTAACTTACCACAAAAAATTCCCTTACAATAAGTATTCTTTTATCTCTATACTTTAAAACCCATTGAGGCATTGACCTCTCTTATAAATAATGGTTTGGCCAACCTATAATTAGGTCTGGGTCGACCTGTCACTTTACCCTCTTAATTTACATTTAACTCTCAAGGCACACAAAGGACGACTTTTCCAAAGGCACAATAGAGCCTAATAAATAAATATAATATAATAATATTATTCAACATTCCTTCCTAGGTAAAATAGTCTTTAAAGTTACAATATTTCAACAAATAGTTGGTTTTTAATTAATGTAATAAAGTGAGATTAGTACTAACACCCTTGTCTCGCTAATAAAGGCTCGAGATATAACACATTGTTCCAAAGTTTTCAGTCATTTTTGTTCTTTTCCTTTATATATATCATACTAAATACAATATATTATTATCAAAACAATATTAATATCCATAAGTCCAAAAGGCAGGCATTATTTTAAGGATTCAACGCAAAGTAAGAATACATTTTGGAAAAGTACTTCAACATTGGCTACAATATCGAAAGGTACATTAGCACTTAGCACTTGATGAGAGATAAGAGTTATGTTTGAAAAGTTGCAAAGTTAGTTAATCAAAATGAAAATGGTGGATATTAAAGAGAAATAATCTTTGGAAAAACTCTTTGATGTTGGGATTCAACTCAAATACTTGCTTCAATGCAAGAATGAATTGGTAAATGAAAGAAGGAATTGGTAAATTCCTTTGATCATTTCGAAGACCATTTATTTAAGGTCGAACCTTCCGAAATAGTGTTAGAAACACTCTATCCATCAATGAAAGAAGTGATAAGTTTAGATCTTTTAAGGTACAAATACCATGAAGTTGAACTCATTATTCTCAATTCCATTATTGAAAATTAGGATAAGAACACCCAACGTACCATATACGACCGAGTTAATGAGAGATATTTCAACCAATTTTCAAATGCTTCCAAGGGAGAGATTATAAATACTACATCATTTTACAATAAACTTTCTAGAAGTTGTTGAATGATTCCATTTATGCATCCTCATGTTTGACTTTCAATGTGATAATATCATCTTTGATATGTTTCAACATTTCTTTGCTACTACTTTGAGAAATTGCATCAAACTCTCAATGGTGATAAGTGTTACTTTAATTTTGGGTGAAAGTGAAGGTATATCACAACAATTATTACCTACTTTACTACTAACTTGAAATAATATTTTGAAGAGTGTATTAACGAAAAAGGTATATATTTAGTGTTCTATATTTAATGGTCTAGACAACTTTTAATCTTGACAATAAAACTATAGTTCAATCTATTACATATGAAGATTAATAAAGTAGAGCCACATACATTAATAAAACTACTAATTTGAAATAATATTTTGAAGAGTGTATTAACGAAAAAGGTATATATTTAGTGTTCTATATTTAATGGTCTAGACAACTTTTAATCTTGACAATAAAACTATAGTTCAATCTATTACATATGAAGATTAATAAAGTAGAGCCACATACATTAATAAAACTTAGGTGACTACTCAAACCCATTATGGTTCATACATTATTGAAGCAACTTTCCTTGAATATCTTATATTACCTAATGAATATCAAGGTTGAAACTAGTGTTATATTGTTATATTGGTTCTATTACAACATGCTCTACTCATGATTACACAAATCCTTCTTGCATGCACGATATTATTTAGATCACTTAAGGGATCAATTTCACAATTTTTATGATGAACATAAGATTTTGTGAGATACATGAAGAGTTTGATATCTTGTTGATTCATGGAAAAAATTGAACCTTGATATTGAATATTATTCCAAAGACAACCCATATTAAGGATGAATGACTTGTAATATACCTAAGTATATACTATTTCATGTATATTTATTAATAACTAGGGTACACATAACTTTGTTTGAGTCGAGTAAGAATTTTGACACGGTTATATAGCTCTCATATTCCATTTATTATGGAACACATAACTTTGTTTGAGTCGAGTAAGAATTTTGACACGGTTATATAGCTCTCATATTCCATTTATTATGGATGGCAATGAGGATTCGTCGAATATTTAAATTTTTTAATAATTATTAAAATAACAAATACCAATTTTTTATCACAAATTATTGATTTTTTAAAATAGTTGATTTTTTTAAATAAATTATATATAAAATAATAGTAAAATTATATAATAATAATAATAATAATTTTTATATCAATTTGTTATCCTAAATAATTGTTTTTTTTCAAATAAGTTTTAAATAAAAAAACATTAATAATAATAATAATATAATACTAATATATTAATAATAATTTAATTTAATTTATTTAAATTAAATTAAAAATTATTATTATTACAAATAAAAAATTATTATTGAAAGGTGTTTTACATTTTAGTATGAGAGATATTCATGTAATATAACACATTAAAATAATAGTAAAAAATGATAAAAAATAAATTGATATTAAATTAATAATAAGATAATAAAATATATATAAATAAAAAATACATATAAACAATAAGTGTGGTTAATTAATCAATTGACACAATAATGAAAACATGTAAATAGTACCACCAACATAGATCTATCTTAACTCGAGATTTATCAAGCACAAAGAGGGATCAAATCTCTAGAGATGCAAACTTTTAACCTTTCATCAACTTTTACACTCTTAAAAGGGTTTTCACCTAGAGAGGCTAGATCCCTCTGTGCTTGATGGATCCGGAATTTTGATAAATCTATGCTGATATATTATCCAATACAGTGAAGTATTTTCCAAATGGTACATGGAATTTGGAAAATAAAACATCTTCAGTGTTAGAATTTTAAATCCAGCCAACCCTTCGTATAAACTAATTTATCAAAATTATTTCACCTTTTTACGAAGCTTTGTGATGGGTCATGAATAGTTGCAACTGTATTTGAAGGGTAAATTGCCTGGTGACACAAAATTTCCAGTGAAAGTCTATTGTTTGGCTATATTTTCCAATCAAATACAAAGCTATTAAAACTCACGTCTCCATAACGGACATGAAACCTTATGCCGGAACCAATAAAGAATATAGTCTTCATGATAAATATGACTACACGATAAACACTTTACACGATCTTCAACATGAAAAAAATCATGATAAATTGTGCATAAGTTTTCCTCAACTGTGTCGATGAGCTCCTCCGAATGATAACCGTAGGCATACCTTGTCCCGTGAGACAGCGCAGTTGGTAATGACAAGTACCTTTCTCCAAGTGTTGGGAGGAGGTCTTGAGGTCAAATCCGGCTGGGTCTCCGGGACAAATTGTAATGGCTGCTTGTGATGTAAATGATTTATATCTCTAATATAAATCGAGTTAATTTCTCGTGGAAAAAAACCATAGGCATACCTTTTAGATCCACTACATCTAAGAGAGCAATGGATATAGTATCATCCCAATGGTGGAAAATATATTCATCTCTCAAGTGAGCATGGAGTTCAAAAGTTTTGTGTCTGAGTTGTATAAAAGGCTCATTATTGTCCATGCATTGCAATTCTAGGATATACAATGTGCAAATAAACTCTGCACAATACAGTTAGAAAGACTACATTGTGGACTTTGTCATCACTAAACTCTTAGGACTTACTGCGCAGATCACAAAATGCACGATTTATTGGGCACTGTGATAAAACACTTAATGGAATGATTTCTTGTAGCTGTGCTACTCTGAGCACATAAACTATAAACTTAAACTTGAGCATAAATAGAGAGAAGATATTTTTCACAACAGAAACCCAGAAATACATCAACACACAAATGAATAATATATTATGATCTTCAGTGTTGCGCAGTAATACATAATACAATAAATAAGATGAGCTTCTTCTCCAACGACTTCTAAACAACTTCTGCAATTTACAAAACATAGATCTTGAGTTCTCTTCTTCGACTCCTTACACAGTTGTTATTTCTTGCTAACTATTCTAACTTCTCTCTGTTCTATTCTAACTTCTCTATCAACTACTTACAGACTCAGACTTATAAAGATGGAGACTAAGACTTCCTGTAGAACCAAAATTGACTCAAACAATTAATACAACAATAAATTTCGACTGATTCTCATATGCATAACAAAGCTTGAGAAAGATAAAGATCGACCCGTTGAATAAATCCCTGCTAACACTCTTTCTTGATGCATCTAATAGATTAACATCTCTGTTTTCCATGACAAACATAGTCTGGGTAAGAGTTAAGCTCATGACTTGTAATTAATATTTTCAAACACTCCCCCTTAATTATAAGTAGGTGAATTCACAAAACACAAAATTTACACTAAAAATTGAATTGACATAAACTGTCATACATTTGTTATCGCGCCAACTCCTAGACAACTACACAGATTCTAAAATCTATCTCTTGGAAAATATTTTGCAAATATATCTGCGACTTGTTCTCTTGAATTGGAAAATTTTAAACAAATTTCTTTTGTATTTGCTAATTCTCTAATAAAATGATACCTTGTATCAATGTACTTGGTTTTCTTATGAAACACTTGATTATTTAATAACATGATGGCATAATTGTTGTCACAAAATACTGTAGTTGGTCCTTCTTATTCCTGCAGTAAATCTTTTAACATTCTTCTCATCCAAACTGCTTAACAAGTTGTTCATCTAGTTGCGATGTACTCAACTTCTGTTGAAGAAAGAGCCATTGTGTGTTGCTTCCTTGATTCCCATGACACTATACCTATTCGAAAATGAAATGTGTACCCATAACTATTTTTCATGTCATATATGTTGCCTCCACAATCACTCTCAATGTATCCAATAAGTTTGAAATATTCTGAAGTAGAATACAAAATGCCAAAATATTTTGTTCCATTCACATATCTCAAAATTATTTTTCCTACCTTCCATTGTGATTATTTTGGATTTTCCATGAACCTTGAAATCAGTCTCACTCCATACATAATATCAGGCCTTCTTGTTGTTAGATAAATAATACTTCCTACCATCCTTTTAAGCAAATCCAGATTCACATTGGACCCTTTATCTTCTTTGCTTAACTTCAATCATATTATGACATGTGTTGGGGATGCTTTGGATTTTATCAAATTGAATATTTTCAAGGTTTCATGTGCATACTGAGATTGTGAAATAAATATACCAACTTTGTACTGGTGAACTTCAATACCCAAAAAAATCACATAAACCCCAAATCAGTCATTTCAAAATAATTCTTCATGACTAACATAAATTCTTCTATACCAAAATCAAATGTAAAGATCAAGTCATCCACATATAACCAAACAATTAACATGATACCTTGTTTATTTTCTTTGATGTACAGTGTTGTGTCACATTCACTTCTCTGCAATATGTTTTGTGTGAGATATGAATCTATGCGAATGTACCAAGATCTGAGAGTTTTCTTTAACCCCTACAATGCTCTCTTCAATCTATACACCTTGGTTTCTTGTCCTGGAATATTATATCCTTGTGGATGTTCCACATACACTTGTTCTTCTAAATGTATGTTCAATAATGCTAAATTTAAATTCATTTGATAAACATGCCAGTTGTTCTGTGCAACAATGGGAAACGTAGTTCTAACATTGTCCATGCACGTAACAAGTGCAAATGTTTCATTGAATTCAATTCCAGGTTGTGCAAAACCTATTGCAACTAATATTTTCTTCTACTTCTGCACATTTCTATCTGCATGTTGCTCAGTTTTATACATCCACTTTACACTTATCACATCCTTGTCTTCAAGTACATCTACCAACTTCCATGTATAATTTTTCTATATGCATTTGATTTCTTCATCTATGTCTTGTACCCATATATCATCTTTGACAACTTCTTCAAAAGTTAAAGGATCATCTATTTTTTTTAAAAGAGAAAAAATTGAAAATGAATTTGTTGTGTCAGCATTATAGATGTCGCACAAAATTCTTATCTTTCTTGGTAACAAACTTGTTAATATTGGTCTGGAGATGTAGAACTACTTGGATTGCTTATGGGATTTTTTTGCGCTCTTGGCGTGGACTGCCTACTTACAGTTCTTACTGCACTAGTTTGTGCAGAGATTTGTGTAGAAGTTCCAGGTGTAAAAGGAACTGCACACTCACTTGTACATGGTGTTTGAACCACTTCATCCTCTGTTTCAT
This sequence comes from Picea mariana, assembly GCA_032191745.1. Taxonomy (NCBI): domain Eukaryota; kingdom Viridiplantae; phylum Streptophyta; class Pinopsida; order Pinales; family Pinaceae; genus Picea; species Picea mariana. The sequence continues at coordinate 4,003 of JASDQU011379814.1, read as the reverse complement.
CATTTCCAATAGCATAAATAATTTTAACCATCCTTTCTATGCTTCCATCCCATGCTTCATTTTCCACAAATTAAACATCGTGATTGATTATGACTTTCCTTGCAATAGGATCATATAGTTTGTATTTTTCTATATCTTTATAGTATCCAACAAATACACATTTTTGTCGTTTGTTACCTAGATTTGTTCTTAGCTCATCCAGAACATTTGCATATGAAACAAAACCAAAAAATTTTAAATGTGTCACATTATGCTTCATACCTCTCCAGGATTCTTGAGTAAGTGTGTTTCTCACACTCTTTGTCAGACATCTATTCATGATATATATTTTAGTTTCTACTACCTCAACCCAATACTCATTTAAAAAATGTTTGGCTTCCAACATACTCCACGCCATTTCCATGATGGTTCGATTATTTCTCTCTGCGACGCCATTCAGTGAATTGCTTGTAAATGCCATGAACTTTACAAAATTTCTGAAATTCTCTTGAAACATATTAGCCTCCTCTGTCAATTGTTAGAACCTTCATGTAATAACCACTTTGCTTCTCCACAAGTGATTTGAACTAATGAAAATAACCCAATGGATCACATTTATTTTTTAGGAAATAAATCCATGTCTTTTTTGAGAAATCATCAATAAATGCAAAAAATATATACTCCCCCCTATAGATGGTGTTTGCAATGGTCCAAAAATATATGAATACACAATTTCTAGTGGATCATTTTTCTATGTATGACTTGACAACTCGAAATGATTCTCTATGTTGTTTTCCAAGAATGTATCATTCACATATTATTTCTTCTTTTTCAATTAATCGAAAACCAGTCACCATATCCTTTGTGTATAGTATCTTCAGACCTCCAAATTTTAAATGTCCAAATCTCACTGCACGTCTTTTGTGTCATAGACAACTTGTGTTGTTTTTCTCTTCATGGTTGTCTTCATTGTCAATGGAAACATTATGCTATTTGTCATCTGAATACTTGCAATAAGCTTATTGGTTAGATATTTGTCGATAATCACACAATGATTATCTTATGTATCCTTTTTGTAACAACTCACCTATGCTCATAAATTTATTTTTTAGACCTGAAACATAATAAACATCATGCATAACTTTTTTCTCTCCTTGTTTAGTCAAAATTTTAATATTGTCTTTGCATAAGATAGTGACTTGGATATATGTTCCAAGTGTAACCTTAGTTTGGATTGACTTATCCAAACTAGAAAAAAACTCTAAATTTCATGTCATATGATTAGTGCAGCTTGAATCTAGATACCACATGTCACAAGGAATTTCTTGAGCAATATTACATTCAACTGGTGAGACTATAGGCAGTGCAGGCCATAAACATATGACTAGAGGTACTATTTGTGTTGTTTGACTGATTTTTGTCCTTGCTTGTTCTGATTATAGTATCTCTTCATGTATTCATATTCCAAATGTCCATACATTTTACAGTAATGGCAATGAATCTTTGAATTATAAAATTTCTGATTACTTGGATGACTAGTATTTGGGTTTTGACCTCTTCCACCAGTGTTTTCAAGACTTCTACTGCATCCACCTTTAGCAAAACTTCTTCCTTTACCTCTAGATTTAGCTCTCCCCCTTACTCTTCCACGACTTATAAATGATTGTGCCGAAAATGCATTTTCTAATGACATATTTGACCTATTTAATCTTTGTTCATGATTAATGAGGGAATCTTGTAGCTCATCTAGACTGAACTAACTCAGGTCTTTGTTAGCTTCTAAGGTAACAACAAGAGTATCAGATTTAGGTGGAAGACTCCTAAGTACCTTCTCAACAACCTTTCTATCCTCTATAGTTTCTCCATGAGACTTTTTATTTTAATAGTTTCTCCAATAACATGGGTGTAGAATGTATCTATTGAATATGTATCTTCCATTGACAAAGTTTCAAAATCTCTTCTAAGAATTTGTAGTTTTGACTTTGTCCATATATTGATAAGAGGTTTGAAGTATGTCCCATGCTTCTTTGAATTGTTTTGTTGATGCAACTGTTGGGAGTATGATTTCATGCATGGCTTGATGTATGTAAAATATTGTCTTTCCTTCCATCATTCTTCCTTTGATCTTTCAAGGCATCCTTCTTAACTAGTGTGAGGGAATTATAAAGTTCCTTCATGATAAAATACCATAACTCATAATGTTTTCCTATAAAAGTGAGAGGTTGCAGGTTTGAAATAGAAGTCATGATTTAAATTTACGAGGGAGTTGCTGCTCTTTGAAACTTATTTTAATAAAACCTGTTCTGATAAATATTCTCCGATAGAACCTTCTTTGAAACTTATTTTAATAAAACCTGTTCTGATAAATATTCTCTGATAGAACCTTCTATGATACCAGATCTTGGATCTACAATGCATAGACAAACTGTGCGCAGTTACAAATACCATGTCGTGGACTTCTTCGTCACTGAACATTCTCGACCATGGCAGTTCTGAGGTCGTCCACACCTAGATTCATAATACCAGGGTGCCATTCATAGTGTTCAATTGATCTAATGTTATCTAAATTAAGTATATCCACGTTATCCCATATACTCTGCAAAACCCACTCATCTCTATTTTATGCTCAAGTGCAATATCTTAACATTACACTCGAGATCAAGTGTTGCTGAACTCCCTCCCCGGGTAGCTGTGAAATCAAATCAAATTCATTTGGCTCTACTACAGTGGCAGTTTCTGAACTCCTCGAAGAAGATATCCTGGTCAGCGTTCGGACCGATATCTCTTTAGTCAGATCGACCGTCACAGGACGGTACAACTCAATATTAAAAGGAGATTTCACATATAATGAATACTATTTTCCCGTTTAATATTAAAAGAATAAACATGAATAAATAAGCAATATTAGTTTGATTAAATGATTGAAAGTTAATATGTGGGTTTTAAAAACTATTAAAGATTAAATGAAAAAATTGATGTAGTCTTTAAGAAATAGTTTATAAAACATAATATTTGTTTAAGTTTTGTAAATGAAAAAATAAATAAGTTTCACTATTTAAAAAAAATCATGATTTGAAATGAATAACTTTCTCCAACATTGAGCTCAGTTCCCTATCTCACATATGAAATAAAAGAAAAAAAAAACATCCATAATACTCTCAATCCTAAGTTTTCTCTATTTTGAAAAACTTATGATTAAATGCACTTGAATCCAAGTAGTTATGCAATGAATGACCTTCCCAACTTTAAGCTCCTCTCCTCTATTGAAATAGAAAATAAATAGGCTTGACTATATAAGTAAATCCGTACTTAAAAAATGTGAAATGTGATATTAATAAAATTGTGAAACTTAATTTATCAAATCATAAATATACACAATATAATAGTATATCCAAAAAAAACAATTTTTATTATTTCAAATCCATACTATTAAGATATTTTTATATAAGGCTTGATTATATAGATGTAAAATTCTAAATAGAGCTAGAGGCAATGATTGATAAAAAATTAAAGATACCATTCAAATTCAAATAGAGGATAAATTGTTAGGGTTGAAGAGTGACTTGCAGATAATGAAGGATATAATTCAAGAAATGGGAAAACTTAAACTATCAATCCAAGAAGGAGGGGTTGAAGAAAATCACAACTTGAGAGATACAATTAAAGAGCTAGAAGAAAAACTAACCAACAATTTGACCCTCAGTAATATGGAAAACAAATTGGATATCGAACCCATCAAAGAGGAAATGAATAAGCTAATCGAACTGGACCTTGAGCGTAACAAAAGAGCCTTGAACCTAATAATTTTTGGTATAAAAGAACAACAAGAGGAGGATACGCTAGCAATAATAAAAGAAGAATTAAAAAATAAATCACAAATTGATACAACTTACCTCATAGAAGCAAAGAGGCTAGGAAAAATAATTGATCACAAAGATAGGTTGATCCGTGTCAAAGTAAGTTGTAATGACCATAAATATAGCATACTTAGTAAATCTCTGAGCTTAAAAGGGTCAGGAATATT